>CM028342.1:30631180-30717957 GCA_016618105.1 Dendrobium huoshanense | reverse complement strand
AAATTGATTTAACTCTTCTTGCATGGCCAATATCCAAAATTCATCAAAAAGTGCTTGATCAATGTTAGTGGGGGGTTCAAATAGTTGAAATAAAGGCTGAATGATTGACTTCCTTATTTAATCCACGCCTAGTTCTAACACCCTCACTTGGTTCACCTATAATCAATTCTTTTGGGTGGTTTTTAGAAAATTTCAAATCTCTAGGCAAAGGGTTTTCTCTTTCCAAATTTTCTTCCACATTTTCTTCCAAATTTAATCTTTCAATCTTTTGGGAGTTTTCTTCAATTTCTTCTTCAACAACATTTGGCTCTTCCAAATTTTCACATTCATCAAATACAACATGTGTGGTTTCTTCAATGACTAAAGTTCTTTTGTTGAATACCCTATAAGATTTTCCAACACTTGAATATCCAACAAAAATTCCTTCATCTGATTTTGGATCAAATTTTCCTAAGGTAAATTTTCCATTATTATGTATGAACACCTTGCACCAAAATACATGCAAATGAGACAAATTTTGTGTTCTATCTTTTAGCAACTCATAGGGTGTTTTATTCAAATTTGATCTCACATTCACCCTATTCAGAACATAACATGCAATGCTAACCGCCTCAGCCCAAAAATATCTAGGAAGCGAGTATTCTGCCAACATTGCTCGGGCGGCTTCTATTAATGTTCTGTTTTTCCTTTCAACTATCCCATTTTGTTGAGGGGTTCTAGGTGCAAAAAAATTATGATCAATCCCCTTTTTTTTACAGAAATTTTCAAATCTTTCATTTTCAAATTCTCCTCCTTGATCACTTTGTATAGAAATTATTTCACTCCCTAGTTTCCTTTGAATCCAAGTAGAAAATTTTTTGAATTCCTCAAACGATTCACTCTTATGAAAAAGAAATATAACCCAAGTGAATCTTTAGAAATCATCCACTATAATAAATCCATATACCTTCCCTCCTAGACTTACAGTGCCTACAGGTTCAATAAGATCCATGTTTAGAATTTCTAAAGGATTATTGGTCCTAAGATCTTTATTGGACTTAAATGAGGACTTCACTTGTTTTCCTAATTGACATGCATCACAAAGGTGGTCCTTAGTAAAGTCTAGTTTTGGTATACCTCTCAATAAGTTCTTTTGGGTAATTCTCCTAAGGTTTTTCATACTAGAATGACAAAGCCTCCTATGCCAAAGCCATGATTCATCATAAACAGTTTTCAAACAAAAAGCAGTAGGAGATTGAATACAATTTAAATCTAGCATGTAGACATTGTTTACCCTTTTTCCATTTAAATTAATTTTCCCATTTAGGCTTATTATGTAGTTAGTAGGTAAAAATTTTACATTGTAGCCCTTATCACATAACTGACTTATGCTTAACAGATTATATTTTAAGCCTTCAACTAATAACACATTATCTATGAAATTTTTTTTCAAATTTCCAATCATACCTGATCCAACCACTTTCTTTGTGGTATTATCTCCAAGTGTAACCTTGCCTCCATTCCTGGCTTCCAGCGTTATGAATTGAGCAGTATCTCCAGTCATATACTTTGAACATCTGCTATCCAGGTACCATATACTCTCACGAGGTCTTGTGTGAGAGTACTCCTCTTCTTGATCTGATTGTTCAACATTATCTGCCATCAAGCAAAGGTTGGTGACTTCTTCTTCTTTTTTAGTCTCAGATGAGTTTGAAGCTGAGTCCGCCCAGAAAGCTCTTTGAAACTTCTTTTTGCCCTTCTTTACCATTGGTTTCTCCTTTACATTCTCCTTACTAGGAGTGGATTTGAGTTTTGGACAATCAGTCTTTATATGACCTGGTTTCCTGCATTCATAATAAATCATTTCATTAGAAACCTTGCCATTATTTCTGTTATACTTACCTCTATTCCATTGCTGGCGTCTCTTCTGCTTCCTCTTTAAAAAGCTTCTGAATTTTCTAGTCATGAACGCAATATCATCTTCATCCTCAGGTTTTGAGTGTTCACTTTCTGACTCTTCCACATTTAGTGCAATATTCTTGTCCTTTCGTGGTTCACCTGCATCAATCATTCTTTGACTTACTCCTTGCTTATAAGCAATGAGTGAACCAAGAAGATTCTCAATGGAATAAATGTTCAGATCTTTAGACTCTGTAATTGCAGTAATTTTAGCATCATAAGTAGTAGGTAAACAATGAAGAATCTTATTGACCATTTCAGCATTAGTTAATTCCCTACCAAGTGCATGCAAAGAAGTGACAATTTGAGTGAATCTTGTGTACATGTCTGAAATAGATTCATTAGGTTTCATGCGAAATAGATCATAGTCATGTGACAAGATATAGAGTCTTGATTGCTTAACCTCATTTGTCCCTTCATAAGTTATACAAAGTCTATCCCATATGTCCTTTCCGCTTTTGCAAGTAGAAACTCGCATGTAGTCTTCAGATTTTAAAGCACAAAAGAAACTATTTAAACATTTCGCATTTAATTGTGCTAAGTCATGTTCTTTAATAGTCCAATCTGCATAAGGTGTTTCTACCCTAACTCCATCAACTAATCTAGTTGGTTTTGTGTAACCTTCCTAGACTAGCATCCACATGCGATAATCAAGTGACTGTAAGAAAGTTGACATGTTTGTTTTCCAAAAATCAAAAGAAATATTGTCAAACAGAGGAGGTCTAGTGATAGAGTAACCCTCAGGTGTGTTTCGGTTTTCAAATATAGCTATCTACATTAATCAAAAAGTAGTTCAAACTTATGATTTTAAAACGGAGCTCTGATACCACTTGTTGAATCTAGTAATTAGGTTGTTAAGCCTAAGTTAATGTCCCAAGGCTACCAAGAGGGAAGTGAATTGGTGGTTTAAAAATTTTAAACCCTCTTTGAAGATTAAGTTGAACCGAAATGAAAATTTTTCTTTTAAAGTTTTTCTAGAAAATATTTTTCAACCACAGAGTTGTTTAAAAATTAAAATAAAATGCGGAAACAAAAAAAACTGTAAATGACACCAGATTTATAGTGGTTTGATCTATAATAAGACCTACATCCATGCCTCAGAGGCACCCTCTGAGTATTGCACTAAAACCAATAGTGACTCAACTTTTGCACCCACAGCAAGGCGGAGAAGCCTTTACAACACACTCTTTTCACCACTACCCGCTGCGGCAGAGAACCGTCATCCTTTTACACAATCCCCAGTGCAGGCAGAGAACCGTCATCCTTTTACACAATCCCCAGTGTTGGCAGAGAACCGTCATCCTTTTACACAATCCCCAATGTTGGCAGAGAACCGTCCGTCCTTTCACACTCTCCTATTGTGGGCAGAGAACCCTTTCGGCTGTTCACACTCTCCAAGTGTCGGAAGCTATCCTTTCGGCTATTCACACTCTCCAAGTGTCGGCAGCGAACCGGATCTCCTTGACTGATCTTCTCACAAGAAATCTAGAAGGAAGAAGGAAAAGAGTGAAGTAATCCCAATTCACAAGTAGAGACTCTTACCTTTGAACTCCAAGTGAAGCCTTCTCGCTCTAGTGGTAGGAATCCTCCCTTGAATGCTCTCTTCCACTCTCTCCTTGGCTATTCTCTCAAGAGGCATGAAGATCAAATGACAAAAAGATTGGGTGGCAGTCTAATTTGGACTATTTATATAAAAGACAAGAAAAACCACCCAAAAACTGCAAGTTTTCAATTCTGTACGCAGTGGATTGTCCTGTACGATCGTGGATCATCCTGGACGATTTTACTTAAACGATTTGAAACAACCCTATTTGAATATGTGTATGAAATGTCTTCGTACCGCTGATCGTCCTGTACGAATTTAGGTTCGTCCAGTACGAATGGTTATTACAAGGTCAGTTCTAGAAAGTGTTGAAAACTGTTCTAAGTAGGTTAATCGTTTGGACGAAAATATGTTCGTCTGGACAAAAATTTTACAGAGAACCGATCGTCCTGGACGATTCTTGACTTTGTCTGGACGAAAATTTTCCAGAGGACCAATCGCCACGGACGATAATAAAATTCGTCTGGACGAAAGTTTTACAGTGAACTAATCATCCTGGACGATAATTAATTTTGTCCTGGACGAATAGGACTTAGAAAAATTTTTCGAGCAAGTTCCTATTCGTTCCATGTGCTCTATAGGAGATAACTGTCTGATCGTCCCGTACGATCTGATATCGTCCCGTACGATCAGTATAAAATTTTTATGATCTCATTATGTGTGTGTGTGTATGTTTTTATTCACTCAATTACAATCACTCCCTTTCAAATATAATTCAAAGAAAAATGCAAGTTTTAAATTAACAAAGTATCTCATGTTGAATTTGATTTGAAGTTTTCGTAGTCTGGAGTCTGATTTTCCTGAAATGTTAGTACACACAAGAGCAAATACAAATCTTCTAAATTTGTTAGGAGATAACTACACATTTGAATAATAATATTTGGAATCATCAAAACTATACAAGTTACAAAAATGTAAAGCATTCAAATAGCAACTATTCTAACACACTTGTCCAGCACCCAGATATCATATAATACGCTGATCTTATTTCCACTGCCAATGGCCCATTTGGTTATATTCTGCAACTGTCTTCCCCCATCAAGCAAACGTTTTCATGCACTTGATGTTACCTTCTTTTGTGTTCCATCCATTAAGTCATCTCCATACTTATGTTTGATAGTTTTGTAACAAAGAGAATCATTTTTCTGAAAAAAAAGCCCAAGCTAATTTGGACCTCAAAGAACTAACCCTCATAATAGGAGATTGAAGTCCCATCCCTCCCATACTCCTCGGTTTGCACAGATCTTCCCAAGCCACATAATGTATACCATGTTCTCCACCCGATTTATGCCATAGAAAATTTCTACAAAGTTTCTCCACCTCATACAACAACTTTTTAGGAACTAAAGAATGAATTACTAAAAAGTTTGGCATAGACAACAACGAACTAGAGATAAGAGTAATCTTACCTCCCAAAGATAAAGTCTTCTTGCCCCATGCATTGAGCCTATCCATAACATTGCTCAACACATCTTGAAAATCAGCCAACTTCAATCTATTAAGGGATAGCTTAATCCCAAGGTAGCTCATCTCCTTCACATTTTTGTAGCCAAATAACCTAGTAATCTTTTTCTTAGTTGGATAACCAACTACCTTACCAAAAAGAATATGAGATTTACTGACATTTATCCTTTGGCCCATTCATTTGCAAAAATCTTCAACTATCTTCTTCAAGGCTTTGGCTAACCCAATGGATACATGAGAGAAGATTAACACATCATCTGCATAAAGAAGATGTGTAATCCTAGGGCCTCTAGGAGAGACTCTAATACCAAGATCCTATCCCTTCTGCTCAATAGAATTAGAAACCAACTGGAAGCACAAGATGAAGAGATATGGGGAGAGTGGGCATCCTTGACGAAAGCCACTTTGAGCTTCAATCCACTCAGAATTCCTCCCATTTATAATGATAGAAAATCTCACACCTACAACACGTTCCATGAGAAGTTTAGAAAACAAACAAGGGAATCCATACCATTTAAGGATTTGATCAAGTGCAGGCCATCCCATGCTATCGTATGCCTGCTCCATGTCTAGCTTAAGAGCCATCAATCCCTTCTTGTTCTTGGAAATTTTAAACTTGTGAAAAATCTCTTGAGCCAACAAATAATGTTAAGATATAGACCTTCCCGGCATAAAAGCCATTTGCTCTTCGGTGATAAATTTGGAAATGCATTTCTTCAATCTGTTAACTAGAATAGTGGCTGCAATTTTATAATTAGTTTGGCATAAAGTAATCGGCTTGTAATTAGATGGAGTTAAAGGTCTTTTGATTTTAGCAATCAAAACAATTAGTGTATCCTTCCAATTCCTGCTCATTTGACCTAAATTTAAGAAGCTCTTAATAGCTTCCCATAAAGTTTTCCACACAATATCCCAATATAATTTATAAAAAGATGAAGTGACTCCATCCATACCTGGAGATCTATTGTTTCCCTGCTGAAATACCGAAACCTGTAGTTCAGCCAATGTGAATTCGGAGCTCAGATCAGCAACATCTCTTTGGTTCAGCTTCTAGTTTTCCGACACCACCTGCCACCCTGCTAGATCACAGGTTATAGATTGCCATTTAGCTTCAAATAATTGAATAAAAACCTTCTCAATTTCATCATCTTCCTCCTGAATGTTATTATGCACTTCTTTAATTTGAACCACCCTATTCCCATTTCTTCTAGCCGTGGAAAAGTTGTGGAATACTTTTGAATTAATGTCTCCTTCTTCATGCCATCTAGCATTTGCCCTTTGATTCCACTAAGTAGCTAGTCGATTCAGAGTTATATTAAGCTCGTGCACTTTACTTCTAAACAAAATAAGGTCCTCATTAGTCCAATCTACACCCACAGCTTCTTTGTTTTGGAGTTCAAGAATATCCTTTTTCAGATTTTCCTTGAGAGTTCTCAGATTTTTGCACTTACTTTTACTCCAAAAGAACAACGCTTTCAGCATTCTACTAGTTTTCCTTTGAAGGATATCACTATTATCACATAAATCATTCTCCTTCCAAGATTGATACACAATGCTTCTAGCCACTGGATAGGACCTCCATGTATCCTCAAATTTGATACTCTTCATCAAGGGACGTATTCTCTCATCCAATTTAAAGGCAATTGGACTATGATCCAAAGCCACTCTTTTTAGGTGCTTAGTAAGAGCTGAAGGAATTCTTTGAAGAGCAACCAAGTTCAGGAAACACCTATCCAGTCTTTCCCATATCCGAGAGGCTCCTTCTTTGTTGTTACACCAAGTGTACCTTGGTCTAATGCTTCTTACATCATGAAAATCTAAATTTGTCATAAAATGTTTCATATCTCTTGGTCCTTTGGAAAATAAGAACCTTTTACTTCCTCGCTTCTCCTCCTTGTTCAAAATGCAGTTAAAATCCCTACCAATGATAGAAGGATTAGGATCATTCATTCCCTCTTCAAGCTGCCTCCAAAGATCTTCCCTTTCTTTGCAACATCGACTTCCATACACCGTGGCAATCTTCCATGTACCCAAGCTTGGAATCAATAGATCCCCCATGATCACTTGAGAAGAAGTATCCTTGACAACAAAAGACACACTCTTCTTATCCCACAGCACCAACATTCCACCTGACAGACCAGCAGCTAGAACATGGTAGAATTCCCAATCATTCCCAAAGAGGTAATCAACCTCCCTCCTACCAATATAAGTCATCTTAGTCTACAATAGACTAATAAAACAAACATCTTGCTCTCTAACCATCTCCTTCAAATACAAGGCGGCCTCCCTCTTCCTAGCCCCCCTGCAATTCCAAAATAAAAGGGTATACATTAAATTTTTGCTGGGGATTCCTCCCCACACATGGAACTCACCCTTCCATCCCTTCTCTTCTTCTTGTGCCCTGTTTCAAGAGGTCCCAACGATCTTAACTCTTTGGCAAGTTTAGTCTTACTGCCCCCACATTGAGAACCCACACCAATATACATTAAATATGAATCATTCAGTTTCATACCAGTATCTCCAGCCCCATCAGTCTCCTCAATGCATTGAGTAGACACGTCCTTCTGCTTATCAACCTCCTCATTGTTATACACGGATTCTTCTCCAAAATCATTAAGCAGAACATCAAATCTGTTACTAACAATAGTCGGCTGCATATTTTCTTTTACAGTTTGCTGCTGCTCATCAATTGCCTTCTTCTGATCATGCATTTTATCAGTTAGCATACCCGGAATACCTACATTATCCACATTCTTCTTCTCAGCTGGGATTACTTTCTGCACAAAGTTAGTCCCCATATTTTCCATCCTATTATACTGACGTTCAATCATATGTCTTCCACCACCATTCGCCTTAACAAAACATTTGTTTTTGAATTGTATGTGTATCAATGGGCCGTATTCTGTCTTGTTCACACCTGGATTGGCTTCAGGAATAATCTTTCTCGGTTTATCTGCAACATGTTTAATAATAGCCTGATCTGTAATCCCCCGAACAACCTCCTCAGGGCATTTAGCCTTATTATGTCCTACACGACCACATTGATAGCAAAACAAATCCACCTTCTCATACTCCACCCGTTGAAAAAATCTGCCAGCTGATCCTTCTATCCAAACTCCATTCGGTAGCTTCTTCTCCAGATCAATTTTAACACATACACGAGCAAATTCTCGCTTCCCCCATCGAAAAGTATTTCCATCTATATATATAGGCATACCAAATTGATGTGTTATTCTCGCTATGTTAACTTCATCCCAGCAGTAAAGCGATAAACAGGGGAATCTGATCCAAATGGGAGTTGATATCCCCTTGAATGAGTATGGATCAAATGTAGAAGTCCATCGATCCATTCCGACAATGTATCCACCAACAAACCACAATCCCCCATTAATAATTTCCTCCACGTCCTCCTCCTTCCTGAACGAACAGAGGATCTAATTCATGCCAATTGACGTTAAATGGAATCTGCCATACTTGCTCCATAATTTCCTCAATTCCATACTACACACAGGGAAAGGCACATTGTTACCCAAAACTTTAATCACCACAGAATGTCTCAGGACATGTATATTTTTCTCTTCCATTTTCGAATTTAACTTAACAGCGACCCCATCTTCCGATAATTCAACTTTCTCTCTATTCAGTTCAATCTTGATGTGCTTTAGTTTTGTCCATGCATTAACAACCTCATTCAAGATTTCTTGTTTATTGGCTCCTCCATCACCATTCCATCGATTGTCAAATCCAATCCAGAATATTTAACATAATCAAGAGTATTACCCCGTTCTTGACCATTCACAATTTTCAGATCATTATCCCCACGCCGAACCTCTTTCATTCCACACCGATCCTTATTCAAGATTTCATCAACCGTTTTCATAGAATCAAGATTCAGTGTACCTGGCACCAAGAGCTCCCCATTCCTCATAGCTGCTCCATCTTTCACAATCGCCTTCTTGCCCTTGCCTTCAACCACAGGTAGACGAGATGGAGCTCTCATCCCTTCTCTAATTACCACCCCATTACCGCCTCTACCACCAGTTCGTAAAGATGCTGGATGTCTCAAAGCAGCCATGACATTAGCAGAGAACGCCGATGATCATCCGGCGGCCGCACCACCTATTGCAAGAAATTGCGGGAAAGATCAATTTCAAACTCGAAGACTGAAGTCTTACAAACCCTTTCAATAAGTTAAATACCCCCATGATTTCTCTCCTTGTACCCCTTGACAACATCAAAATTACTAACTCCTTCAAAATAAACCCCAAGCCCCTTACCTAAAGCTCCCACACCCTTAGAATGAAGAGAACCCTCCAAAACACAAACCCCATTAGAGAAGAGCATCATCCTGCTGCTCACTGCTATATCGCTATAAGCCTTCTCTCACTTTATAAACCTACAAAATTTGAATTCCACCACTAGAAAAATCTCAAGCAGAGAAGACGAGTTTGATATGTATTCGAGTAAGGATGATATGTGTTAGATAAAGAGAGATTTTGTTCGATTCATTAGTGAAGTCCCTATAAAATATAAGGAATGATTTGATACATCATCCTTAGGGAAATCTTTAAAACCCACATTAGTTGAGGCTCCTAACTCAAAATTGCAAAGTGTTGACTGCTCACTTAAAATATGCTGTTTTAGGAAAAGAGTCAACTTTACCTGCCATAAGAATTTGTTGGAAGAATCCTATCAACCTAAAGCTGACCTATAGAGGAGGTTGAATCTGACTATGAAAGAGATGGCTAAAAAGAAATTCTAAAATAGTTTATGCTGGTATTATTTATCTAATTTCTAACATTGATTGGGTTTACCCAATTCACTATGTCCTTAAGATAGGATGGTTTTGTGTCAATACAAATGAAAATAATTAACTTATTCCTATTAGGTCTATGATTGAGTGGAAGATGTGTATTGATTAAAAGAAGCTCAACAAAGCCACTATGAAGGAATATTTCCTATTATCCTTAATTGATCAAATACTATATAGAATAGCTGGGCATCATTTCTACAATTTATCTGATGGTGGCTTTAGTTACCACCAAATTTCCATTACCCTAGAACACCATGATAAAACAACAATAACAAATCCTTGTAGAACATTTATGTTTATATGTTTCCTCCTTGGTTTGTAGAATGCCCCAAAAAAAGTTCAAAGATCTATGATTTTGATCTTTTTAGATTTAATATAGCACAGCATTTCATGGATGTCATTTTTATTCTTTGGAATGACATTTGATGTGTATTTAGATTATTTAAAATTAGTCCTAAATCAATGCGTGGAAACCAACCCTTTGTTGAATTAGGAGAAATTCCTTTTAATGGTAAAGGAAGGCATTGTCCTCGAACACAAAATATCTAATAGGGGTATGTAGGTAGATAATGCAAAGATCTATGTGATTGAGAAATTTTCAACCTCCTACTTCTATTAAGTGTGACTAGTGTTTTTTATGTCATGTTAGTTTTACAAGAATTTTATTAAAGAATTAAAAAAAATACCTAAGCTACTATGCCATTTGCTTGAAAAGTGTATCTTTTAACATTAACACTGGTTACTTAGTTGTGTCCGAGTATCCAAAAAGTTGCTTAGTTACTGTACCTATCATTATTTCACCATAATGGTTTTTTAAATTCAAATTTAGGCATGATGCTAGTGATTATTTTATTAGGGTTATTTCTGGGCAAAGGCTTGAAATGAATTATCATGCCATTTACTATGCTAGTAGAACATTAAATAATACATATATTAACTATACAACTTTTGAAAAAGCTCTTGTTCAGGAGGTTTTCAAAAAAATTAGAATTAAAAAAAAAGGATTGGTGGCATTCACGATTGATATGGAGCAAGCCTATGAAAGTATGGGATGGTCATCTCTAAGGTAAGCTTTGAGGTACTTCAATTTTCCTCCTAAGTTTTCAGAATTAATTTTGGAATGTGTTATGGATCCCAAGTATTCACCTTTTTTAATGGGAATAATTCTAATTTGATTGAAGCTAAATGAGGTTTTTGACAAGGTTGTCCTTGTCTCCATATCTTTTTATTATTTGTTCTCAACTATTAATTGATGCTTTCAAATTAAAAGGAAGAAATCTTGGCATTAAGATTGCTCCATAGGCTCCTAGAATCTCTCATCTTTTATATGCAGACGATATTCTAATTTTTTTTAAGCTAAGGTAAATTATGTAAAGAATATTAAATCCAATCCTTACAACTATTGCAAATGGATGGGACAAGTGATCAGTTTGCTTAAATCAGTTGCAATTTTTGGAAAAATTATCAAAATTAAGAAGAAAAAGGCTATTTGCTGGATTTTAAATTTCAAAGCTATTAAGGGGATGAAGTACTTAGGAGTCAAAGTAGCTTTGAAGAGGCTTGTTACTGTTGATTTTCAAAACTTGCTAGAGAAGGTGTTATCAATGCTTAATGATTGGAATAACAAGTTCATTTTGTTGGAAGGACGTACGGTCCCATTCACTTATTCCCATGGGAGTTCTTTAGGAAATTGATAAAACTTGTAGAAGTTTATTTGGCATAAGAAGGATGGTAAATTTGGGATTCACTATGTGGCATGGGATGTGCCATGCAAACCAAGGAGCTATGGTGGTCGAGGACTTTGTTCTTCAATCTCCAAGGTAGGTCCTATTGGTACCAAATTTGCATGGAATTTTATTGATAATCCATTATTTCTTATTAATCTGAGTTTGAAGGCTAAATATGCGATTGATCTTTGGGAGACACAAATTAAGAAAGGTCTTTCAAGCACATGGAGGATTATTTTGGATGGAGCAAAATCTTTGAATCCCATTGTTAGATCGAAAGTTGCTAATGACGTGTGGATTCTAGATAGGAACTTGAGTATGTGGTCAAACTTTGTGGCTGATTTAGATGAGTTTGGTAATAAAGTTAAATGCTTCATCACAAATGGCAAGTGGGACATCTCCAAATTAAATATATGTTTTGGTAAGCATTTAGATGAATTAATTTCTCAAGTTCCTATAAAACTTGGTTTGATTCAAGATCGATTAGTGTTCAAATCTAAGATGGCGGGGAAGGCAATTGCTAGAATTATTTAAGAAAATATGGCTAAGTTATTGGATGAAGAGGTTCATTGGAAATGGATTCAAAAGTTGAAGCTCCAGGCTAGTGTGGATCTCTTCTAGTGGCGATTATTTTTAAATGCCTAACATACATTTATTTTTTTAAACATTAGAAGGATTTTTGATCAGTCAATTTATCCAAGGGGATGTAGATTTATTGAAGATGAAAGCAATGTTGTGGTTGAATGTTCTATTTTAGTTCTTGTTATTAAGCTTCTCAATAAACGGGGCTTTCAAATTCCATGTTTTTCTTCATTTTATGAATGTATCAATAAGTTGAAAGGATTGGCATACAATAATCCTTTATGGGAAATCTTTATTGCTAAACTATTTTTCTTTCTTGGAAAAGTACAAGCAAACTTGTACATAGAGTTAAAGAAGATGGTGTGACGATGATTGCCTCAAATGCTTTGTATTTTTTTTTAGTTTCATCTTTCATTTATATTCATTTAGACAACTAGGATGCTAACCAGCTCATTCAGGCGCTTTCTTCTTGGTATCCTCCTCCACTCGAGTGGATAAAAGTTAACATTGATGCTTCCCTCTTAAATTCCAATTGTGCTAGTATTGGTGGGGTCTTTAGAGATAATAAAGGGAGGTTCTTAATGGCTTTCAGTGTGAAGAGTCTTCATTGGGATATAGCTCAAATGGAACTTATGGCCTTTCTTTTGTTGGAAGGGTTTATTCAAAACTGGATGATTGAAGCTAAAGGCTAATCATTGAAGGCGATAATGTTAATGTTATAAATCATATTTAGATATACTTTAAATAATGTGAAAGCTTTGTCAAAGAACTTGTTGGATAGTCAATTATCTTATCTAAAGGATTTTGAGCACATCATTTTTAGTTTAATAGTAGAAATTGCAATAAATTAGTAGACCTTTGTGCTAACTTTGCTTTATTTAGTAATTTTGTTTGGAATGAATTTTCTAGTACTGATATTCCTCCTTCTTTTGTAACATTGTTAAAAGAGGAATGTGTTGGATTGGATAAAATCCATTAGGTTGTAATATCTTTTTATTTTATCTAATGCTTTTGGCATTTTCTCAAAAAAAAAAAAAACTATTAAAAAATAGTTACAAGAAATAGCATTTACCTTTGATAAATTTAAATATTTTTTATTTGGTACTAAAGTAACTATTTTGACTAACTTCTCTACTATCAAAGATATGTTAACAATAAAAGAGGTAAAACCTATATTAATAAGGTGGATTTTATTGTTATTGGAATTTGATGTAAAGATTCTTGATATGAAAGGACCTAAAAATTAGGTTGTCGATCATCTGTTCAGAATAAAGAAGGATGATTTAGATCATAATTTTAATTATATTCATAAAACATTTCCTATTGAAAAGATATTTGCACTACAATCTTTGAATTTTTTTGGAATGCTAACATTACTAATATGAACATTCGTGGTGTAATCCCCACTTTATGTATTACACCCAAAGGCCAAAATTCATGCATGATCCAAAATTCTAATTATAGGATGAACCTTAATTATTTAAGAAATATAAAGATCAAATCATTAGGAAGTGTTTCGTTAAAGAGGAAATAGAGACTAATATTAGTCAGTATCATGATTTTGAGTATGGAGGGATTTTTGGAGGGGATTTTAACTACTTATAAGATACTTCAATCTAGAATTTACTGGCTTACCCTATTTAATTTTGTAATTGATTATGTTAAATGATTTGATATATGCCAGAGGGATGGTGCTAACAAGTATTTGTGGGAGGTGCCACATGATTCGATCTAATATTTCTTTATTCATATCCATATAGCATAACATATATTGCCTCAAAATTGCTCTAATATTAATTTGAAAAAGGGAAACCATTTACTTTCATATCCAAATTGAGCATAAGGAATGTCAAATAATCCTAAAAGATAAAAAATAATATTCACCTTTTATTTTGAATATGAATGTGTAAACTAATGTATAAAGTAATAGTCTACATTCATAGGATTCTTCCGATACCTTAGAAATGAAATAAGATAGTTATTTTTTACTTGGTTCTATACTCCCTATAGTGGCAAGCCCCTATAGTTAATTAAATTTCATAAGAGAATACTCTTAGTTAATGTTAGGACTAAACTTTTCAAATATATAAAACTTTCTTAGGATTGATTTGGCTTTAGATTAAGATTTATATTTAGAATTCATATATGATTTAGATAACTCTCATGGGGCGGATATATATATATATATATAGAGACTTATGCCTTTCTAGAGTGCACGTCGGATAACATGCTAAAAGTAATCAATCACCTCAAGAATGTAAGATATGATGACTCTATATCTATGGAATAGAAAATTTAACTTAAAGATTTTATCAACACTCTTTAATATGTAAATGAATTTTTTTTTTTTTTTTTTGAAGAAAATGCAACAAATTTCATTAAAAACTAAGATAGGAATATTAACTAAAAACTCAAAACATTAGATTCCTCTTTTAATAAAGACAAAAAAGAAGGAGGAATCTTATTCACACTAAAATCATCCCAAATAAAAGAACTCAAAATGCCATAGTTAGCACATAAATATGCTAACTTATTGCACTTTCTATCTATACAATTAAAATAACATAGTTAAACCCATGAATTAAATGAGCATCTTCATACCTTAAGTCACCACTAGGTTTAGCATTTTACAAAAACTTCATAATGTTAACATTATCACCTTCAATTACAGTTCCCTTCATTTAGTTGTCACTTCGCTCGCAACGTCTCTCTTGCTCTCGGAGGCAATTTTTGAGCGACTTAGGGTTTCTCCCGTTCATGCATGATTCTGGCCCTTCTGGCTGGTTTTGCTTGCTGGTTTCGGTATGGATTCCTTCCCTTCCTATTTCATCTGTTTAGGGTTTGGTTTTGGTGGTTTTTGCATTTTCTTTTTGCGGGAAGATGACGACCCCATCATCATCTAACCCTATTTCTTCTTCTTTTGATGGCAAATCTCATTCTTTTCGAGATGTTCTTGCTGGCCTTTCTTCTACTAATCCTAAACTATCTTTTGTGCAATCTTCTTTTAAAGGTTGTCCTGCTCTTTGTTGGTGAAATTTTGAAAAACAGGTTTTGAAAAAAATATTAGTTTTCTTTGTGAATTTTTAAAATTTGGATTGAATTCTAATTCTAGAGTCGAATCAACTCGTTCGAAAGAGTATATCATCCCGAAGGACGAAAATAAAATTTCATAACGGTGTTCAGACTTAGAATTGTGAAACTCATCTTGAATATCTTGACCAGATTCTAAGGAGAACTTTACATGGCCCCGAGGGAACAAGGTAAAGTTCAACTAAATATCCAGTTATGATATTCAAGAAGTATGATTGTCGAATTCACATCCAAAGCCTTATCAAAGAAGGATAAATCTCCCCAAAGGGAGATAACACTTTTCAATGATAATTCTTCTAATGTAATAACGACGATCGTTCCTTAACTTTTTCTAAAGAAATCTAAGAAGATAATTTTGAAATCAGGTGCGTGTGGTTCCAAATCTTCTACGAGCGCAAGCCTCGTAGTTAATTACATCGTAGGGAGACAGAGTTTCCTACGAAATCTCTCGATTAAAATAGTGATGAAATTTTGTTAGATTTTCTATGAGTGATATAAAAAATGAATGGGATTTTTGGAAAATCAAGAGGGAATGGATCAAGATTGAACATTTATTAACAGAATTGAGGGAATAGAGGTAGGGGACACCTTGAGATTCCAGAACCATCCGGAAGTGTCCCAACTTAATCTAAGTGTTGGGCTTTATGTTTTAGGATTGAAATGAAGCTTTAATTAGAGTTGAGCATTTTATTAGAAATTTGGGATTATATTCACAAAATTTGGGGTCTTATAATAAAAAATCTGCCCTGGATCCTAAGTCTAATTTGGAAACTGGACCACAGTCGTCCGATCTTAACTAATGTAGTGCAATGCCTGGACTTACCCCGGCCTGGATTTGGGAGCCAGCTAACCACCTAATCGATTTAAAAGAGATGAGTCTGGTCTTTTATGAAAGAGTGATAGGGACGTTGTATTTAAAGTTTTGGAGAGTTAGGGCCGACGTCTAGAGATTTTCCTAATTGGCCCCTTTGACTTATGTTGGGTGTTAAATGCTAAGGACTATGAGATTAAAATTTTGACTCTTTCAATTTGTATCAAATGCAATGCATGTTGGTCGACAACTTTCAAATAAAATATGCTTGAAATTTTAAAAACAGGCTTATAAAATAAGTTTTTAGAAGACTGGACTTCAACAGATCCGGCACCTCGTCCTCATAGGTCAGACTATCCGGACTCTACCCGCAGGCGGGAAAGGGTCTTAGGCAAAGAAAGAGTAGTGCAGAAATATGCATGCGACCCCGGGGTCGATCCCCGGCTAATTCCCTAGATTCATTATCTTTCTATGTTATTTAGACTCACTTAAATTTTAGACATTTAAGATTTTGAGTAGAAAACTTTCACACCCTCACGAGTCTCACGTATCAAGGCAAAAATAAAAGCGGCACACAATCGCCAAAAAACTAAGAAAAGCAGTTAATCCTAAAGGCAATCATTTCAACACATCAAATATAAATTAACTAATTAATAAATGTCCATAGGCAGAATTGCCTTGCTTATTACAAACAAGAGTCTTGCAAAAAGTAGAGTGGCCGGGCACCACCAACAACAACCCGGATTCTAAGCCTAATAATGACGCAAGTTATTCTGAGTGGGATATTCTCGATCTTCAAATCTTCAGTCTTGTTCTTCTTTTAACTCCTTTTCTTCAAATCCCTTGGATTCTTCATGGTAAACTACCTAAATGGATAAGAGGGAACTTCCGTTTTAAGGGGAAGGTCACTCTTTCCTCTTTGGGTATAGAAAAAGTATGATCCAAATTTAGATTTCCAAATGGAAAATGAATACTTCCCAAAGGGGCATCCTTCCCTCTTTGGAATCCAAGCTTTGGACCTATATATCCCAACTCAAAATTAACTTTCACAACACTTGACAATTACACAAATTACATTTATATCAAAAAAAAAAAAAAAAACTAGACTCGCCTGCAGGGTTATCCTAAGCAGTTAATATATATATATATATATATATATATATATATATATATATATATATATATATATATATATATATATATATATATATATATATATATATATATATATATAAAAGGTTATTCCCAAGCAGTTATATATATGCAGAGAAAAAGTAAACACACTAGCCACGCTTCTTTTATTTGGGGGCTTTAGTAGCTGAAGCACCTGTGCAAAGAATTTATAACAGTTATGATTTTTTATAATTTAGCCCCCTTTTTATTGCCCTGCATGAGCGTGGCCACCTGCAAAAAACTGTGTGAACATCCAGATCATACCTAACTTATGGGTAATCTAATCGTCAAACACATCAATCCATCCACAGAGTGCAAAAAAAGTAAGCAGATACAGCAAAGCAATTTCATCCACAACATGCAGTGAAAACTATAAAAAATCTGGCACACAGTGATAAAATAAACACCGGCTTAACCTAGATCTAGATTTGGTTGTCCTAGCACGTCATCTAAAGTATGTGTAGAAGGTTGTGTGGCAGGGATAGATCCTAAGTCGGGTAATTAATCAAGGTTGTCTAAGATTCTGAGTTTGTTGAAGCTTAAAATGGGGATTTAGGTTAACCTTTAAGTATTAGTGGATTAGAAATTTTAATTACATACATTTTAAAAGTTAATTGATTACTACCTTTGTTTCACACCAAGGCTGTGAAGTTTATTTCACCTTCGTTAGGGCTAAATTGATAGCCTCGTAGGCCTGGATTACCAAGTAGCAATCGGGGTTGATTAGGTTACTTCAAATTTATTCTAATTAAGGAATTGATTAATATAAAAAGTATTGTTTACTAATTTTAAAGGGTTTGTTAAGGATTTTATTAACCTATTAGAAAAATTTTGGAGTTTAGAGAAAACTGGAGATCCTTAGAGTTATCCGGGTATACTAACTAAAGGAGCAAAACTCAACTTTTAGAATTAGAGTTGATCTTTAGGGTTTCAGATTTTTAATAAATACTAGACCTAATTATGAGTTCTTAGACAGGTAGTACATTCAATTTGGAATTTTCTATTAAAATTTATGAATTTTAGAAGTTTTGACCCGTTTTGACCTAAAGTTACCTAAAATGTTGACTCCTTGATTTTGACCAAATTATGGAGGTTTAATATTTTTAGAGAATACTAGATTCTAATTGAAGTCATTAGTCATTGGGTTTGATTAGTTTGAATTTTTCTATAATTAATAGTGAATTTTGGAAGTTTGATACATTCGTAGGAATTACCAAATTATTACAACTAAGTGGATACTTAAGGGTTTGAACCCAAATGAGTCTCAAACTCTTTGAGATTAGTTCCAAAGGTCATAAATGACTTAAGGACAGATCATCAAATGTTTAAAGACCTTTTGGGATTTTTAAGGATTTTTTTAATTAATTAAAACTAATTAACCTTTGATCTTACCTAAAGACTAAATTAAGACAAATTTCGAAGTCAATTTAAGAGGGTTTAAATTCTCATTGATTAGGGGATTAATTAGGAACAATTATAAACATTTTAATAGATTTTATGAGTTAAATGTAGTTCATTATCAATTGATTTGGGTTAATAGGCCATTTCTAAGAAAGATTTTTTTTTGAGGCTAATACTTGGGGAACCAAATGAACTCCAAATTTGATGAAATTTGGACCATAGGATCACCTGACCCTAAGGACTTAACCCACCAAATTTGAGCTTAGATGGAGTACTCTAAGGTGGTTAACTAAACCACTTAAGGTGAGCTCTGAGTCACCTTAAAATCACTATAGGGATCCATCCTAAGCTTGGATTGGGGCAAAATCAGTGGCTCTACACTCCTTATCCTACACATCATCATCACACAAAGAATCACACCCTAAATCCCATTGGATAGGTCTATACCCCATTTTGAATATAAGGGTCAAACCATGACCCTTGTACTCAAAATTTGGGGAACATGCCCTTGAACATCTTAAAATGGAGAGATAAAATTTGGACATGTCAAAGACATGTTTAATTTTAATCTCCCAAAATTCCAGGCCTGGTGGACTTGTATTTAAAGAGTAATTAAAGAAATTAATAAAATTCTCTAACTAAAATTAAACCTAACACTATCCTAACCAGGGCCTGGAACCATGATGCTTTGTAGGTCTCCCTGAGACCTTTCCAATGAGTCTAAGAACACCTAATTTGGACAAGTGTGGAGGGAGTTTTGATTTTTTGAAGTTCCCTTGAATTTCTGGAATTATTAATTCGGCCATTACACAGTCAGCGTCCCTTTACACGCGCCGCGCGCCAATTGGCTGGGCAATGATTGGCGCTGACCGTTAACGGTCCGATTAACTACAGCCGTCGGATTGCGGATCGGACGGCTGAGATTAAACGCGCTCCGATACCGCGGGATCTAATCCGAGCTGTTGATCGGAATCAACGGCTGAGATTGCATCTTCAACCTTCCGCACGCATCCGAGACCGTGAGGCTTCTACGGCGTGATCCGGGCGATCCCACCGGTGAACTTCGATGAAATTTCACGGGGAGGATCAAGACAGTGGAAACCTTCAATCCAACGGTGGAAATCCATTGGGGTGAAGGTTTCCTTCACACTTGATCAGACTACCTAGCTATGGAGCTCGGGATTAAGAGATTATCACAGAGAAAGTCTCAACGGATGAGCTTCTCTATCGGGAAGCTTCAGGGGATGATGGCAAACTGATCTCCTTCTGACGTCGGGACCGGAGGACAGCTGGAGGTGCAACTTCGAGCGGGACGCCGGAAGCTTTCAGGGGCGCTTGCTCGAATAGATGAAGGGATCAATCTGGGAACCCAAAGGGAGACCCTAGGAGGTCAAAAAAGCTCTGAGGAACGATTTTGATCGATTTGGAATCCTTTTGGCACTCTGGGGAGCTCTAGCCTATTCGGCCACCTCTCGCGGGCTTAGATGGCTGAGATTGAGCTGGAGGGGGCTCGGATTGATGCTAGGTTGAAGATGGCGACGTCCTAGGGAGGTCATGGGGATCAAACCGGTGAGCAGTATCTTTGATTCAGGGGTTATTTGGGGGGGGACCATCGGAACTCATTCTCCATTGGTTCCGACCGCCGCCGGCCATGGTTTGGGTCGGCTTGACTGGGGGAGGCCGATGGGGACACGCTGGAGTCGAGGGTGGAGTCTATTTGGCTTGAGAATGTTTGGATTGAGTTGGTGGCTGGGTTGGACTCAAACCTGATCGGTTCGAGTTGAATTGAGCTCGATCTAGGTCAGGTCAGGCCGTGGTTTTGGTATGGGAGATAGTTCTGGGTCTGATGCACCCAATGCAAGTGGAAATTGGATCTAATTTGGTCTGGGTTAAAAGATGGCTCAGGTTGATCCGAATCTGCTTGGTTCGGGTTGATTTGGGCTCAACCCAGGTAAGGTCAGACCTTGGGCTTGAGGTGGGAAGTGGGTCTGGGTCTGGTAGACCCAATGCAAGTGGCAATTGGGTCCTGTTTGATCTGAGATGGAAGATGGCTCAGGTCCATGTGTTTTTGGCTACTTTGGGTTAGCCTAAAACCTGACCCAGGTTAGCCCAGAGCATGGGCTGCCTGGAGGGGTTGTGTTGGACCAAGGGCCACCTATGGGAGGTGTTGATCAAGTTCAATTGGGCTTAAGTTAAGAATTGGCTTAATCCTAAGTGATCTTGGGCACTTTGGGTTAGCCTAACTCTTGACTCAAGTGAGCCCAAGAGTTGGGCTGGTCAAGGAAGGTGCATTGGGTCAATGGGAACCCAATGACACCTTGATTTGGATTCAATTTGATTAAGGTTAAGAGATGGCTCAAAGGAGACCTCTCTTTGGTCACTTGGGTCAAGTTAAATGGCTAACCCGAGTGAGCCCAAGGCTTGGGCCTCCAAGATAGGTCTCTTGGGTACCCAAGGGGTCATCCCTTACATTCAAAAGGACTTGGAGTGGTCTTGATTCAAGGATTTGAAAGAGAAGGTGAGTATGGGTTAATGGGTCAAACTTGGTTGACTTGGTCAACCAGGTTGACCTAAGGTCTAGGTTTGAGCTCAACAAGTTGGGTTTGATGTTCGAAACTTGTTGAAAGTAGTTTCAAAGAATTTGGAGTTGATTTGAATTGAAATGGGCATTTGAAATCCCATAGGGGTATTTTGGTCAATTTTGACCCATTGGTCAACTAGGGTCAAAAATGGGTCTGGAAAATGCAGTTTACTACTCAATGGGTTATAATCAAAGGTTTGGAAGTGATTGGAGGCATTGATGAGGGCACCAAGACCATAATCTTCAAGGTGTTAGGTCCAATGGCATAGGCTGTAAATATTTGAAGATTTTACAGCCTTTGGATTTTGATTTAGATTCTAGGGTTAGAGATCTCCGAATGGGCTCAAAATTGAAGGGTAGCCTCTAGAGACATGTCTTATCCCTTTGTAAATGATAGACCCCAATTCAGAGGTCACTTGTCTGGGTTTTGAAATATTTAAAAAATCCTTGAAAAGGGTCTTTAGGACAAGGCCTTAAGACTTTGGATTTGAGTCTGGATTTCTGGATTTAAAATGGATTTTAAGTTTGAATGATTAATATTTAAGTATCCAAATCATTTACAATCATGTGGTGATTGTTATTGAATGGGTAGGGTGAAAGCTAGATCAAAGGTATGATCAAAGTCTAGATTAAAGTTTGGATTCTCAAGTTGATTGGGTCAAAGTTTGGATGTGTTTGAAGCTTGAACTAATTTGGATTTGAATTGAATGAAGTTTGAGATTTGAATTGATCAAGGGTAGGGATTAATTTGAGGTTGGAGTTGATCAAAGGTAGGGATTGATTTGGGTCTGGATTGGTCCTATGATCTAGAGGGATTCTAAGATCTAGGATCTAGAGGGGCTTTAGAATTTGGGATATGGAAGAATCCTAAGCTCTAGAGTGGGCCCTAAGATCTTGGGTCTAGAAAAGAATCTTAAGCTCTAGAGTAGGCCCTAAGGTCTGGCTCTAGGAAAGAATCTTAAAGTCTAGAGTGGATCCTAGGATCTAGGCATGATCTGGAGTTTGGAAGGGCCTTAGTGACCTCATAACAAAAATGAGGTCAACAAATGGACCCCCAATGTGTGTAGTAGAAGGAACTTCTACTGCACACATTGGCGTTGACCGAATAGAAGTAGAATCTTATGAGTGTAAGGGAGGGCATCACCCAACCTTAGGTCTATAGGATGCTAATAGAAGACTTACACATACTATACAATTTAACTAGAGAAACCAAGGTAGGGAATACCTAGCCTTGGGTCTAAGGAAGGGCATCACCCAACCTTAGGCCGACAGGATGCTGATAGAAGACTTACTCCAAGTAGGCAAATTAATTGGAAACCAAAGTAGGGAATACTTAGCTTTGGGTCTAAGGAAGGGAATCACCCAACCTTAGGTCTACATGATGCTGATAGAAGACTTACTCCTAGTAGACAGATTAACTGGAAACCAAGGTAGGGAATACCTAGACTTGGGTCTAAGGAAGGGCATCACCCAACCTTAGGCCTACAGGATGCTGATAGAAGACTTACTCCAAATAGGCAAATTAACTGGAAACTAAAGTAGGGAATACCTAGCTTTGGGTCTAAGGAAGGGCATCACCCAACCTTAGGTCTACAAGATGCTGATAGAAGACTTACTCCTAGTAGACGGATTAACTAGAAACCAAGGTAGGGAATACCTAGCATTGGGTCTAAGGAAGGGCATCACCCAACCTTAGGCCTATAGGATGCTGATAGAAGACTTAATCCAAATAGGCAAATTAACTGGAAACCAAAGTAGGGAATACCTAGCTTTGAGTCTAAGGAAGGGCATCACCCAACCTTAGGTCTACAGGATGCTGATAGAAGACTTACTCCTAGTAGACAGATTAACTTGAAACCAAGGTAGGGAATACCTAGCCTTGGGTCTAAGGAAGGGCATCACCCAACCTTAGGCCTATAGGATGCTGATAGAAGACTTACTCCAAATAGGCAAATTAACTAGAAACCAAAGTAGGGAATACCTAGCTTTGGGTCTAAAGAAGAGCATCACCCAATCTTAGGTCTACAGTATGCTGATAGAAGACTTACTCCTAGTAGACGGATTAACTGGAAACCAAGGTAGGGAATACCTAGCCTTGGGTCTAAGGAAGGGCATCATCCAACCTTAGGCCTATAGGATGATGATAGAAGACTTACTCCAAATAGGCAAATTAACTAGAAACCAAAGTAGGGAATACCTAGCTTTGGGTCTAAGGAAGGGCATCACCCAACCTTAGGTCTACATGATGCTGATAGAAGACTTACTCCTAGTAGACAGATTAATTGGAAACCAAGGTAGGGAATACCTAGCCTTGGGTCTAAGGAAGGGCATCAACCAACCTTAGGCCTATAGGATGCTGATAGAAGACTTACTCTAAATTGGCAAATTAACTGGGATGGTCATGTGGGGAGGAAACTTGCTCCACACAGCGAACCAAAACTAGCAAACTAGGATGGTTTCACGAAGGGCGCACTCCACCACTAGCGAGTGTGAATCAGGATGGTGACACGAAGGGCATATTCCATCACTAATCCCCAAGTCAAAAGCCAGGGTGGTGCCACAAAGGGCATACTTCTCCACTAGCAGGTGCAATCCTAAGGGAGGGGATGGTCCCCTAAGGAGAAGGCAAAGTGTTGAGTCTAGTAATTAGGTTGTTAAGCCTAAGTAAATGTCCCACGGCTACCAAGAGGGGGGTGAATTGGTAGTTTTAAAAATTTTAAATCCTCTTGATGATAAAGTTGAACCGAAATAAAATTTTCTTTTAAAGTTTGTAGAAAAATGTTTTTCAACCACAGAGTTGTTAAAACTGAAATTTAAAGTTCGGAAATGTAAAAGCAATAAAGTAAATGACACCAGATTTATAGTGGTTCGGTCTATAACCAGACCTACATCCACTCCTCAGAGGCACCCTCTGAGTATTGCACTAATACCACAAAGTGACTCTCCTTTAGCACCCACAGCAAGGCGGAGAAGCCTTTACAACACACTCTTTTCACCACTACCCGGTGCGGCAGAGAACCGTCGTCCTTTCACACAATCCACAGTGCTGGCAGAGAACCGTCGTCCTTTTATACTCTCCTAGTGTGGGCAGAGAACCCTACGGCTGTTCACACTCTCCAAGTGTAGGCAGAGAACCTTTCCGCTGTTCACACTCTCCAAGTGTAGGCAGAGAACCCTTCGGCTGTTCACACTCTCCAAGTGTAGGCAGAGAACCCTTCGGCTATTCACACTCTCCAAGTGTCGGCAAAGAACCGGATCTCCTTGACTAATCTTCTCACAAGAATCTAGAAGGAAGAAGGAAAAGAGTGAAGAAATCCAATTTCATAAGTAGAGACTCTTACCTTAGTAATCCAAGTGAAGGCTTCTTGCTCCAGTGGTAGGAATCCTCCTTTGAATGCTCTCTTCCACTCTCTCCTTGGCTATTCTCTCAAGAGGCACGAAGATCAAATGACAAAAAGATTGGGTGGCAGTCTAATTTGGACTATTTATACAAAAGACATGAAAAACTGCCCAAAAACTGCAAATTTTCAATTCTGTACGTAGTGGATCGTCCTGTATGATCCTGGATCGTCCTGGACGATTTTACTTAAACGATCTGAAACGACCCAATTTGTATATGTGTACGAAATGACTTCGTACAGCTGATCGTCCTGTACGAACTAGGTTCGTCCAGTACGAACAGTTATTACAAGGTCGGTTCTAGAAACTGCTGAAAACTGTTCTAGTCGGTTAATCGTTTGGACAAAAATATGTCCGTCTGGACGAAAATTTTCCAGAGACCCGATCGTCCTGGACGATTATTTATTTCGTCTGGACCAAAATTTTCCAGAGGACCAATCGCCGCGGACGATAATTTGTTTTTGTCTGGACGAAAATTTTCCAGAGAGCTGATCGTCCGGTACGATATTTATTTTCGTCTGGATGAAAATTTTCCAGAGGACTGGTCGCCTCGTACGATGATTAAATTCGTCTGGACAAAAATTTTACAGAGAACCCATCGTCTGGGACGATAATAAATTTCATCCTGGACGAATAGGACTTAGAAAAATTTTTTCGAGCAAGTTCCTATTCGTTCCATGTGCTCTATAGGAGATAACTGACGGATCGTCCAGTACGATAAATATCGTCCAGTACGATAAATATCATCCTGTACGATCAGTATAAAATTGTATGGTCTCCTTATGTGTGTGTGTAGTTTTTTTTATTCACTCAATTACAATCACTCCCTTTCAAAATTAAATCAAAGAAAATGCAAACTTCAAATAAACAAATATCTCATGTTGAATTTGATTTGAAGTTATCGTAGTCTGGAGTCGGATTTTCCTGAAATGTTAGTACACACAAGAGCAAATGCAAATCTTCTAAAATTGTTAGGAGATAACTATACATTTGAACAATAATGTTTGGAATTATCAAAACTATATAAGTTGCACAAATATAAATCATTCAAATAGCAACTATTCAAACAATCTCCCCCTTTTTGATGATGGCAAAACAATTATTATTTGTATGGTTTCAAGTTAAACAAATCTCCTATCTCCTATCTCTTAAACTCCCCCTAAATTGATGAGTACATTAAAATAAGGAGGCATAAAGAACAAAATTTTTGTTTTTCTAAAAATTTAACACAAACAACAACAATCAAAACAGAAATCAATCAAAACAGAAAATACAATAATTTCTCCCCCTTTTTGACAGCAACAAAAAGTGAAGAAGAAAAAGACAAGAAATGTACGTAATTATATGAAATTCATTTTTAAAATTTAATCTAAATTGTGATTGACATAGGGTATGCAATTTTAAACTAAAGATATTAGGTCAATCATAGAAATTCATACAATTTAAGAGCTGATATAACATTGTAAGTAAGAAGAATTTATCAAAGACATGATTCAATTTAGACATTTGACTATAGAAAATTATTACAAGAGAGATGTATAAAAATTCTATATTTCAAAGTTCAATAGAATATAAATGAACATAAGATCAATTTGAATTAAGAGATTGAACGAATTTGGAAAGAAGAGAATTACCTCATGTGGCGCTTTGCGCATCTTTTTCAAAATTTGGGGCACATTTTTGTGCATTTTTTTCTTGGTTGGGCTTATTTTGTGCCTCTTTTTCACTTTGCATATCTTTGCGAATTCCTTTTGATTTTTGTACATTTGTACAATGTTCAAGAGTAATTGAGACCAATTCTTTCCAAAATCTATAATCTAAAATTTCAAATATTTCTAGGTGCATAAATATCACTTGAGCACAGAAATACAAAATAAGAAAACATCTAAATTATAATAGTAATATTAACTTTTATGTAGTCTAAATGAATAGACATGAATTCAAAAGTTCTAATTACAACAAGTTATAAACAACTTATAACTTCAGAAAGTCTAGATTTTCTAATATAGATAATCTCAAATTACAATCGAATTTAAGCACTATGTAGATTAAATAATACTAATGAAATTCATAAACATTAACCACATTTCAAAACAAATCTAATAAAAGAAAACTCTCATTGATACTTAAGAAACATATTACATAAAAAGAAGAAAAATACATTGAATTTAAAAAAAAAAAACCAATATAAACACAAACATTTAACAAATAAAACAGACATGATACAAAGATAAAAAAAAAATACAACAGACACACATAAAAATATTTCTACTGTTCTGGAGGAGGAGGAGGAATGCCGCCAAAAAGGTTGAAGTAGGAGGCCATCAACATTACATTGGTATTAATTTCGTGAACTTCATCTTTAATATTACCAATGTCTTGTTGCTGCTGCGTAAGTTGAGCATCAAATTGATCAAACCTTTGATCAATTTGAGTCTCTAATCTATCAAATCTCTCAATCAGATTCTGGTAATCTGATTGAGAAGCAGAAGCTTGCACTCCTTCTTCTTCTTCCTCTTCTGAAGCACTATCATGTGCTTTTTCTTTTTCTTTTTTCTCCTTGAAGAGCAATCTGAATGATGCATCGTTGTAGTAAACTGGCTCTTCATATTCTTCATCAGGATGCACTATATTGTATTTCTTTTCCAAAATATAAGTGATTAAGTGTCCTAATGAAATATTTTTCTTCCTCTTCTGATCTGCATGTCCTATTTCTGAAAGCCCATAGATATGATCTATGATGAGTTGGGCTTCGTCAATAGGATGTCTTTCCATGATTAAAAAGGTTAGAACAGAAAGGAGAGGAGTAATGTTAATCCTATCACCAGCTTTAGGAATGATTGAGGATCTAAGGATATGCTGGATGATTCGGGCATTTTTGGTCAAACCGGAGACTCTTGCAACATGATTGTCAATACTATTTTCTCTAATTACCCTATTGATTTGAAACCATTTGAAGGAGGTTTCTGACATTAGGGTGTGGGCTCTATATCCCTCAGTTCTTAAGTTTAAAAATGCACCAAGGTCGTGCTTGGTGATCTCAACTTTTTGCTTAAAAATAGAAGAACTAATGGTGGAGTGGTCAGAATTGAAACTCATGTTCGCTAGAAAGTAATGGTAGGTTTGTTTGTTGTAGAAATGGACGAGAGAAAGAATAAACTGAAATTGGGTTGAGGCGAAGAGATGCAATACCCGAAATTTCAACTCGGTTTGAATAAGAATGCGAGACGGAGTGATTTTTGCGGATGCAAAATGAGGAAAAGATTCCTCATTTGCCTTGGAAAGAAAGTTGTCCGGGGCATTCCTATTTGGTTTCTTCACCAACACCTTTTGTCTTTTGCTTGAGTAGGCCATTATTGATTTGAAGTAGAAAGGGATTGAAAATGAAGTTTGGAAGTGTGATTGTTAAGTTAGAAAGCCTTCATATTTAAAGAAAAATGATACGTTCGTCCTGGACGAAAATATTCGTCCTGGACGAAAAATTATAGTTCGCCTGGACGAAATAATTTCGTACAGACGATCCAATCGTTCAAAATGTAACGGCTTTTCGTAATCAACACAACTTACGATGCGTCCCTTCGTACAGGCTTTTCGACTTGACCGATCGTTCAGACA
Source organism: Dendrobium huoshanense (assembly GCA_016618105.1). Classification (NCBI taxonomy): domain Eukaryota; kingdom Viridiplantae; phylum Streptophyta; class Magnoliopsida; order Asparagales; family Orchidaceae; genus Dendrobium; species Dendrobium huoshanense. Next base: position 30,689,760 of record CM028342.1, on the reverse strand, counting down.
AAAAATTTTCGTATAGACGATCAAAAAGTAAATTGTTTTAATGACTCTTGAAAACCGTCCCCTACAACGAACCGACACATGTTCGTCTGGACGAACGAAAATTTCGTACAGACGAAGTTCATATTAAAAACTGTCTTATCCACTAAACCACTGCATTCAATCGTCCCGACGTTTGAGAGAAGAAAAATTCGTCCTAGACGATCAACAGATCGTACAGATGATCTAATTAAAAATTGCTCTCAAAACGGTTAAAATTCGCGCAAACTGTTCCTTCACACATCGTCCCGTACGAAACATTTTCGTCCTGGACGATTTCCTCCAAAGAAAATTTTTTAATTTTGAATTTTTTAAATTAAGAAAAACAAACAAAATATTCAAAAACAGAAAACATAAAACAAAACCATAAATCCAAAAACAATTCATTCAAAACACACAAAATTTCACAAAATAAAAAAAAAATAAGACAACAAATATCAATGTTGCAAAGACATTTTGTTTAAGCATTCAAATCAATAACACCAAGCCTTGTTCTTAAAGTACTGAAGATATCAAAGGCTAAAGGTTTTGTAAAAATGTCTGCAAGTTGATTTTCAGTTGAAACATGTATGAGTTCGATTTCTCCTTTGGATACATGATCCCTTATGAAATGATGCCTTATATCAATGTGTTTGGTTCTAGAATGTTGAAAAGGATTTTTGAAAATGCAAATAGCACTAGTATTGTCACAATAAATTGGAATAGTGCCTATAGTTAATCCTAAATCAATCAACTGTTGTTTTAACCAAAGTACTTGTGCCACACAACTTCCTAATGCAATGTATTCTGCTTCTGCAGTAGATAGTGCCACTAAATTTTATTTTCTACTAGACCGTGAAACTAATGAATTTCCAATGAATTGACATGTTCCAGAAGTGCTTTTCCTATCCACTCTACAGCCTGCAAAGTCAGAATCTGAGTAACCAATAATTTCAAATGAAGAGCTAAACTTAGGATACCAAATTCCTAAGTTTTGAGTTCCTAGTAGATATCATAAAATCCTTTTCACTGCTGTCAAATGTGATTCTTTTAGATCTGATTGAAATCTAGCACATAAGCAAACACTGAACATAATATCTGGTCGGCTAGCAGTCAAGTAAAGTAAAGATCCAATTATCCCTCTAAATTTCTTTTGATCAACAGATTTTCCTTAAGGTCTTTATCCAACTGAACTGAAGAACTCATTGGTGTACTAACAGGTTTGGCATTGTCCATTTCATATTTTTTGAGGATGTCCTTAATATATTTAGTTTGACTAAGAAAAGTACCTTCCTCAAGTTGCTTAATGCTAAATCCTAGAAAGTAATTTAAATCTCCCATTAGACTCATTTTAAATTCCCTACTCATTATTTTAGAAAAATCATCATAAAGATGTTTATTTGAAGATCCAAAGATGATGTCATCCACATAAATTTAAACAATAAGTATATCCTTTCCAATTTTTCTTAAAAAGAGAGTTGTATCCACACTTCCTTTTTCAAAAGATCTTTCAAGTAGGAAGGTGCTCAACCTCTCATACCAAGCCCTAGGTGCCTGTTTCAATCCATATAATGCCTTTTTTAATTTGAAAACATGATTTGGAAATTTAGAATTTTCAAAACCTGGAGGTTGTTCTACAAAAACATCTTCCTCAATTACCCCATTTAAAAAGGCACTTTTGACATCCATTTGAAACAATTTAAAACCTTTAAAACAGGCAAAGGCTAGTAAAACCCTAATTGCTTCAAGTCTAGCTACAGGAGCAAAAGTTTCCTCAAAATCAATTCCTTCAATTTGATTATACCCCTTAGCTACTAATCTAGCCTTATTTCTAATGACTACTCCTGAGTCATTCATTTTATTTTTGAACACCCATTTAGTTTCAACAACACTTTTATCTTTTGGCCTTGTAGTTAGTTCCCAAAATTTATTTCTTACAAATTGATTTAACTCTTCTTGCATGGCCAATATCCAAAATTCATCTGAAAGTGCTTGATCAATGTTAGTGGGTTCAATAGTTGAAATAAAGGCTGAATGATTGACTTCCTTGTTTAATCCACGCCTAGTTCTAACACCCTCACTTGGTTCACCTATAATCAATTCCTTTGGGTGGTTTTTAGAAAATCTCAAATCTCTAGGCAAAGGGTCTTCTCTTTCTAAATTTTCTTCCACATTTTCTTCCAAATTTAATCTATCAATCTTTTGGGAGTTTTCTTCAATTTCTTCTTCAACAACATTTGGCTCTTCCATATTTCCATTTTCATCAAAAACAACATGTGTGGTTTCTTCAATGACTAAAGTTCTTTTGTTGAATACTCTATAAGATTTTCCAACACTTGAATATCCAACAAAAATTCCTTCATCTGATTTTGGATCAAATTTTCCTAAGGCAGATTTTCCATTATTATGTATGAACACCTTGCAACCAAATACATGCAAATGAGACAAATTTGGTGTTCTACCTTTTAGCAACTCATAGGGTGTTTTATTCAAATTTGATCTCACATTCACCCTATTCAGAACATAGCATGCAGTGCTAACCGCCTCAGCCCAAAAATATCTAGGAAGCGAGTATTCTGCTAACATTGCTCGGGCGGCTTCTATTAATGTTCTGTTCTTTCTTTCAACTACTCCATTTTGTTGAGGAGTTCTAGGTGCAGAAAAATTGTGATCAATCCCCTTTTCTTTACAGAAATCTTCAAATCTTTCATTTTCAAATTCTCCTCCATGATCACTTTGTATAGAAATTATTTCACATCCTAGTTTTCTTTGTATCCAAGTTGATAAAATTTCTGAATTCCACAAATGATTCACTCTTATGAAAAAGAAATTTAACCCAGGTGAATCTTGAAAAATCATCTACTATAACAAATCCATATACCTTTCCTCCTAGACTAACAGTGCTTACAGGTCCAAAAAGATCCATGTGAAGAATTTCTAAAGGTTTACTGGTCCTAAGATCTTTATTGGACTTAAAAGAGGACTTCACTTATTTTCCTAATTGACATGCATCACATAGATGGTCCTTGGTAAAGTCTAGTTTAGGTATTCCTCTCACCAAATTCTTTTGGGTAATTCTTCTAAGATTTTTCATACTAGAATGACAAAGTCTCCTATGCCAAAGCCATGATTCATCAGAAACAGTTTTCAAACAAAAAGCAGTAGGAGATTGAATACAATTTAAATCTAGCATGTAGACATTATTTACCCTTTTTCCATTTAAAATAATTTTCCCATTTAGGCTAATTATGCAGCTAGTAGGTAAAAATTTTACATTATAGCCCTTATCACATAGCTGACTTATGCTAAACAAATTCTGTTTTAAGCCTTCAACTAATAAAACATTGTCTATGAAAAAGTTTTTCAAATTTCCAATCATACCTGATCCAACCACTTTCTTAGTGGTATTATCTCCAAGTGTAACCTTGCCTCCACTCCTGGCTTCCAGCGTTATGAATTGAGCAGTATCTCCAGTCATGTGCTTTGAACATCCGCTGTCCAGGTACCAAATACTCTCACGAGGTCTTGTGTGAGAGTATACCTGGAAAAATCTCAAATGTTAGACCTGGGAACCCAAACTAGTTTGGGTTCACCTTTATGAAATTTATAATCAGATGCATGTATGATATGTCTAGGTTTATGCATCTTAGTTCTCCACACCAAATTAGGTTTCATCTTTAAAGTGCAGGTGTGAGATATATGTCCCAAAAATCTACAATTATTACATTTAACTTTAGGAAAAATATTCCTATGTTTTCTTTCATATGATTGTCTTCTAAGGGATTTCATGAATTTAGGATAATATTTAGGATTTGTAAAATTTTCAAGTTTAGGGGGGTTCCTATTATCCTCGAGAGCTCTTATAGTGAGTTTGTAAAATGAATTCATATCCTCCAAGATTCGATTGGTATAATTAATTCTATATGTCTTGCTCTCAGATTCATCCTTAAAATTCTTAAATTCTTTTTCAAGTTCAGCATAGGATGATTTTAAATTCTCAAAATTTTTATTCAAGTCATCATATTCATCAAGTAGTTTCATGTGGTTGCTATCAATTAAAACATGATCTTTCCTAAGGATTTCGTGTTCCTTATTAAGCTCTTCCAATTCTAAAACTAAACTAGCATGCATCTTTTTCATTTTCCTATATGCATCATGCATGTGTTGAGAAACTTCAAACAATTCATTATAGGTTAAATCACATACCTCTTCTTGATCTGATTGTTCAGCATTATCTTCCATCAAGCAAAGTTTGGTGACTTCTTCTTCTTTTTCAGTCTCAGATGAGTCTGAAGCTGAGTCCGCCCAAAAAGCCTTTTGAAACTTCTTCTTGCCCTTCTTTACCATTGGTTTCTCCTCTACCTTCTCCTTGTTAGGAGTGGCTTTGAGTTTTGGACAATCAGTCTTTATATGACCTGGTTTCCTGCATTCATAACAAATCACTTCATTAGAAACCTTGTCATTTCTATTATACTTACCTCTATTCCATTGCTGGCGTCTCTTCTGCTTCCTCTTTAAAAAGCTTCTAAATTGTCTAGTCATCAGTGCAATATCGTCTTCATCCTCAGGTTATGAGTGTTCACTTTCTGACTCTTCCACATTTAGTGCAATATTCTTGTCCTTTCTTGGTTCACCTACATCAATCTTTCTTTGACTTACTCCTTGCTCGTAAGCAATGAGTGAACCAAGAAGATTGTCAATGGAATAAATGTTCAGATCTTTAGACTCTGTAATTGCAGTAATTTTAGCATCGTATGCAGTAGGTAAACAACAAAGAATCTTATTAACCATTTCAGCATTAGTTAATTCCCTACCAAGTGCATACAAAGAGGTGACAATTTGAGTGAATCTTGTGTACATGTCAGATATAGATTCATTAGGTTTCATGCGAAATAATTTGTAGTCATGTAACAAGATATTGAGTCTTGATTAATTAACCTCATTTGTCCCTTCATAAGTAATACAAAGTCCATCCCATATGTCTTTTCCGCTTTTACAAGTGGAAACTCGCATGTAGTCTTCAGATTTTAAAGCACAAAAGAAACTATTTAAACATTTCGCATTTAATTGTGCTAAGTCACGTTCTTCAATAGTCCAATCTGCATAGGGTGTTTCTACCCTAATTCCATCAACTAATCTAGTTGGTTTTGAGTAACCTTCCTGGACTAGTATCCACATGCGATAATCAAGTGACTGTAAGAAAGTAGACATGCGTGTTTTCCAAAAATCAAAAGAAATATTGTCAAACAGTGGAGGTCTAGTGATAGAGTAACCCTCAGGTGTGTTTCGGTTTCCAAAAGTAGCCATCTATGTTAATCAAAAAGTAGTTCAAACTTATGATTTTGAAACTAGGCTCTGATACCACTTGTTGAGTCTAGTAATTAGGTTGTTAAGCCTAAGTAAATGTCCCACGGCTACCAAGAGGGGGGTGAATTGGTAGTTTTAAAAATTTTAAACCCTCTTGATGATAAAGTTGAACCGAAATAAAATTTTCTTTTAAAGTTTGTAGAAAAATGTTTTTCAACCACAGAGTTGTTAAAACTGAAATTTAAAGTGCGGAAACGTAAAAGCAATAAAGTAAATGACACCAGATTTATAGTGGTTCGGTCTATAACCAAACCTACATCCACTCCTCAGAGGCACCCTCTGAGTATTGCACTAATACCACAAAGTGACTCTCCTTTAGCACCCACAGCAAGGCGGAGAAGCCTTTATAACACACTCTTTTCACCACTACCCGGTGCGGCAGAGAACCATCGTCCTTTCACACAATCCACAGTGCTGGCAGAGAACCGTCATCCTTTTACACTCTCCTAGTGTGGGCAGAGAACCGTCGTCCTTTTACACTCTCCTAGTGTGGGCAGAGAACCCTACGGCTGTTCACACTCTCCAAGTGTAGGCAGAGAACCTTTCCGCTGTTCACAATCTCCAAGTGTAGGCAGAAAACCCTTCGGCTGTTCACACTCTCCAAGTGTAGGCAGAGAACCCTTCAGCTGTTCACACTCTCCAAGTGTCGGCAGAGAACCGGATCTCCTTGACTGATCTTCTCACAAGAATCTAGAAGGAAGAAGGAAAAGAGTGAAGAAATCCAATTTCATAAGTAGAGACTCTTACCTTAGTAATCCAAGTGAAGGCTTCTCGCTCCAGTGGTAGGAATCCTCCTTTGAATGCTCTCTTCCACTCTCTCCTTGGCTATTCTCTCAAGAGGTACGAAGATCAAATGACAAAAAGATTGGGTGGCAGTCTAATTTGGACTATTTATACAAAGACATGAAAAACTGCCCAAAAACTGTAAATTTTTAATTCTGTACGCAGTGGATCATCCTGTACGATCCTGGATCGTCCTGGACGATTTTACTTAAACGATCTGAAACGACCCAATTTGTATATGTGTACGAAATGACTTCGTACAGCTGATCGTCCTGTACGAACTAGATTCATCCAGTACGAACGGTTATTACAAGGTCAGTTCTAGAAACTACTGAAAACTGTTCTAAGTCGGTTAATCGTTTGGACGAAAATATGTTCGTTTGGACGAAAATTTTCCAGAGACCCGATCGTCCTGGACGATTATTTATTTCATCTGGACGAAAATTTTCCAGAGGACCAATCGCCGCGGACGATAATTTGTTTTCGTATGGACGAAAAGTTTCCAGAGAGCTGATCGTCCGGTACGATATTTATTTTTGTCTGGACGAAAATTTTCCAGAGGACTGGTCACCTCGTACGATGATAAAATTCGTCTAGACGAAAATTTTATAGAGAACCCATCGTCCGGGACGATAATAAATATCGTCCTGGACGAATAGGACTTAGAAAAATTTTTTCCGAGCAAGTTCTTATTCGTTCCATGTGCTCTATAGGAGATAACTGACGGATCGTCCAGTATGATAAATATCATCCTGTATGATCAGTATAAAATTGTATGATCTCCTTATGTGTGTGTGTAAGTTTTTTTATTCACTCAATTACAATCACTCCCTTTCAAAATTAAATCAAAGAAAATGCAAACTTCAAATAAACAAATATCTCATGTTGAATTTGATTTGAAGTTATCGTAGTCTGGAGTCGGATTTTCCTGAAATGTTAGTACACACAAGAGCAAATGCAAATCTTCTAAAATTGTTAGGAGATAACTATACATTTGAACAATAATGTTTGGAATCATCAAAACTACATAAGTTGCACAAATATAAATCATTCAAATAGCAACTATTCAAACACAAAGAACATTAAAAAGTAAAAGAACTTAAAAGGAAAGAACCGGGTTGCGAATCAAGAAGGAAAATTTCATTAATTGATAAAACGAGCTACATCAAGCAAAGTATTTCTTAAGGAAACGCCCATTGACAGGTAGCATTGGATGATTTCCTTTACAATCTATTAACTGATACGAGCCTCCTTCGTAGACAGTCTCTATGACGAAGGGTCCTTCCCAAGTGGGTTCAAATTTACCTCCCAACTTTCGATGGGCTAAGATAGGCCTCCGAAGGACCAACACCAAGTCTCCCACTTGGAAGGTCCTAGGTCGCACTAGCTTATCATGGGCTTGAACCATACGGGACTTATATAACTCTAAACTTTGTTGAGCTTGGAGACGTCGCTCTTCAAGGCCTTCAAGTTCTTCCAACCACAGTTTTACATTTTGTTCATTTGATATTTGATTATGAACAGCAATCCTGAGCAAAGGGATTTGTATTTCCAATGGTAGAACGGCCTCAAATCCATACACTAGTGCAAACGGGGTGGATTGGGTCAGGGTTCTATAAGTGGTACGATAAGCCCATAGAGCTTCCGCCAACCGCTCATCCCAGTGCCGTTTGTTATCATTAAGGGTCTTTTTAACAATTTTCACCAAGGTTTTGTTGAAGGCCTCGGCTAATCCATTTGCTCGAGGGTAATAGATCGTCGAGTATCTCCAATCAATATTATGGCGTCTCACAAAACTGTTGATTTTTGTAGACTTGAATGCATTATCAGATATGATTCTGCGGGGTACGCCGAATTGATATACGATATGGTCACGAAAGAATTTTAAGACATGGTGTGATGTTACGTTGTGCAGGGGAATTGCTTCTGCCCACTTTGAAAAGTAATCAGCCGCTGCTAATATGAAACAATGACCTCTCGCGGAGGAAGGGCCAATCGGCCCAATGATATCCGTGCCCCAACTCTCGAAGGGCTACGAAGCTATCATAGGGTGTAACACATTAGGCAGCTGATGCAAAACCACACCATGAACCTGGCATTGATGATAGTGCTTTGCAGTATTCATACAATCGTCAATCATTGTAGGCCAGTAGTATCCAAGTCTTTTAATTTTCAATTTTATTTTTGGACCCAATTGATGTGCATCGCATAGTCCTGAATGAACTTCATTAACAATCTTTAGGGCTTCTTGCTGGTCTAAACAGCGCAGCCACTTGTGATCGAAGGACCGACGGTATAATAAATTATTGATAAGTGCATAAGATAGGGCATGTTTCTTAATCTGGTTGGAGAGTGATTTATCCTGGGGAAGCTTCCCTTCCTTAAGGTAGTCGATTAAGGGTCGTCTCCAATCGCCTTCTTCATCGGTTATCGAAGAGGCAGAAAGGATCTGAAGGGGAGTCTTACTGATATGTTCCAAATCTATAAGAGAGAGGGTTTTACGACCCTGAATTTTTATAGGGATAGAATCCTCCTCAAGACATGCAAATTCCTTTGAAAATTTTGCTAAGGCATCCACTGCGGAGTTACTTCCATGGGGAACCCTATACAAAGTAGCGGCAGGAATTTGTTCCAACAAGTGGAGTGTGTACTGGTAGTATTTTAGGAGATTAGGATTCAAGACTTTATAGGTTCTTGCCACTTGGTTAATCACCAATTGGGAATCTCCTAAGATCTTAATCTCTTTAATTTCCATTAGAATTGTAAGTTCCAAACCGGTTATCAGAGCTTCGTATTCAGCTTTGTTATTTGTGCAGGGCTCCAATAAATGGTAGGAAAAATGCATCATTCCTTTTTCTGGTGTTATAAAAATTAGATCGACTCCAGCCTTTCCAGGAATTATAGATTGTTGGGTCACATTCCTACGGGAGGATGCTGCTCCATCAAAATACAATTCCCAGACGGCCTAGTCAGATTCCCTCAAACTCATGATTTGTTCGTCGGGTAAATCATCGTTCAAAGGAGAGTCTGCCGGCAGCGGGTGTGCTGCCAGAAAATTGGCAACGGCTTGTCCGTTCACAGCACGAAGGGGAGTGAAAGTAATCTCAAATTACAATAATATCATAGACCAACGGGCTAAACGTACTGACAACACAGTTCGGGTCATATGATATTGCAAAGGATTAACTCTTAAAATCAAGCTGACTGAGTGGGAGAGCATGTAGTGCCTCAGTTTCTGGGCTGCAAAAACTAAAGCAAGACAATGCTTTTCTATTGAAGGGTATCGAATTTATGTAGGAAGAAGTCTTCAACTAAGGTAATAGAGAGCATTCTCCTTCCCTTCGTCGTTGACTTGAGCCAACAGGGTACCTAAAGACTCATCTAAGGCTGCAGTGTAGAGAATTAATGGCTTTCCCGGAATTGGGGCTGCCAAAACTGGTGGGTTAGAAAGGTATTGTTTAATGTTATCGAAAGCATTTTGGCACTTCTCGTCCCATACGAATTTAGTGTCTTTTTTTGCAAGGACAAAAAAGGGTTGACATCTCCCGGAAAGATTAGAAATAAACCTCCTTAAATATGCCAATCTACCTTGTAGAGACCTTAACTGGGTAAGGCTCTTAGGAGATGGCATATCTAAGATGGCTTCAATTTTAGCATGTTCAATCTCAATTCCGCGATGCCTCACTACGAATCCTAAGAATTTCCCTGAGGTGACGCCAAAGGCACACTTCAAGGGGTTCATTTTCAAATTGTAGCAGCGCAACTGCTCAAAAACAGTTCTTAAATCAAATAGGTGAGCCTCTTTGACTTTACTCTTGACAACTAAATCATCAATATAACACTCAACTTGGTTGTGAATTAAGTCATCAAAGATACGAGTCATGGCCCGCTGGTAGGTTGCCCCAGCATTCTTTAAGTCAAATGGCATCACCTTGTAACAAAAGATTCCAATAGGGGTTCTGAACGCAGTATTTCTCTCATCTTCTAGGGCCATCTTAATTTGGTTATAACCCGACAAGCCATCCATGAATGAGAAAATGACATGTGAGGAGGCAATGTCCACCATGAGTTTTGGTATTGGTAGAGGGAACTCATCCTTAGGACATGCCTTATTTAGATCCCTATAATCAACGCAAATCTGAATTTGATCATTTTTCTTTTGGATCAGCACGATGCTGGCCACCCAAGAGGGTGTTAGGAAAGTTGCTATTTGCATATTTTACATTATTGCAACTTGTATAGTTTTGATGATTCCAAATATTATTGTTTTATGTGTTGTTATCTCCTAACATTTTTTGGAAGATTTATTTTTGCTCTTGTGTGTACTAATATTTCAGGAAAATCGAACCCCAGACTACGAAGACTTCAAATCAGATTCAGCATGAGATACTCTGTGAATTTGAAGCTTGTACTTTTTATTTGAATTAAATTTGAGAGGGAGTGATTGTAATTGAGTGAATAAATTTACACACACTTAAAGGAGATCTTGAAAAAGTTTTTGTACTGATCGTACGGGATGAACATTGTTCGTACGGGACGATCAGATCAGTTATCTCCTTGTAAGAGCAATAGAACGGACAAGAACTGAACTGGAAAATTTTTTCTAAGGAATGATCGTCCAGACAAAATCATTTTTCGTCCCAGGACGATGGGTTCTCTGTAAAATTTTCGTCCAGACGAAGTCCAGTTTGTCCAGGACGATGGGAACCGACTATGGCAGTTTCTGGCAACGTTCTGCAGTTTTCGGAACCAACTTTAGATATAACTGTTCGTACCGGACGAAGTTTTTCATCCCGGGATGAACCAATTTCGTCCAGGACGAAATTGGTTCGTACAGATGAACAAATGGTTCGTACGGGACGATCAGGTGCGCAGAAAAACATGTTTTTAGCCATTTTTTGGACGGTTTTTCATGTCCTTTCTATATAAGGAGTCCTAGAAACTATTACAAATGCCTTTGGAGTTGTTTTCTCTTGAGAGGGATCATTGAGAGTGAGAGTTTGGGAGAGATTGTAAGAGTGAAGAGTGAGAGATCAAGTGAGGGGTTTGTGAGGGATTCACAAGGTTACTTGAAGAAGAAGATCTCTTTATTTCTTCTCATCTCCTTTGAAGGCTCTCAAGTGAAGTTCAACAACATTGGTCCGGTTCTCTGCCGACACTTGGAGAGTGTAAAAGGATGACAAAGTGTTTCTTTGACAGTCATTGTGTCTTCGTTCTTTGGGAGAAAACTAGAAGAGAGAACTTGAAAGGGAGAGAGGAAAGGGTGGAGTTTGAGAGGGAGAAGATCCTTGGAGGGGATTTCAAGGGAGTGTGAAAGGGATATTCACACGGTTGCTCTGGCGAACTTGCACTTCAGTACCATCGGATTCAAGGGTCGTCTTGGGGGAAGTTTTGGCGAGAAGAAGATCTCTTTGGTGTCAAAGAACCCGGCTACTCCGCCGCACCGGGGAAGGTGAAAGTGATTTTGTACAGGCTTCTCCGCCTTGCTGTGGGGGCAAAAGGAGAGTCACTTTGTGGTATTAGTGCAATACTCAGAGGGTGCCTCCGGGGAGTGGACGTAGGTCAAGGTTTGACCGAACCACTATAAATCTGGTGTGTTCTTTCCTATTTTTCTTCCGCATTTAATTTCATTGCAATTTGTTTACTCTGGTTGAAAAGTTTATTTTTTAAACTTTAAATTTAACTTGCATTAATAATTAAAAAGGTTTTCTAAAAATCCAAGAGTAGAAGTATAATTTTTAAATTACCATATCACCCCCCTCTTGGTTAGCCTTGGGACATTTATATGGTACCTGGACAGCGGATGTTCTAAGCACAAGACTAGAGATACTTCTCAATTCATAACGCTGGAAGCCAGGAGTGGAGGCAAGGTTACACTTGGAGATAATACCACAAAGAATGTGGTTGGATCAGGTATGATTGGAAATTTGAAAAACTTTTTCATAGACAATGTTTTATTAGTTGAAGGCTTATAACATAATTTGCTTAGCATAAGTCAGCTATGTGATAAGGGCTATAATGTAAAATTTTTACCTACTAGCTGCATAATTAGCCTAAATGGGAAAATTGTTTTAAATGGAAAAAAAGTGAACAATGTCAACATGCTAGATTTAAATTGTATTCAATCTCCTACTGCTTTTTGTTTGAAAACTGTTTCTGATGAATCATGGCTTTGGCATAGGAGACTTTGTCATTCTAGTATGAAAAATCTTAGAAAAATTACCCAAAAGAATTTGGTGAGAGGAATACCTAAACTAGACTTTACTAAGGACCATCTGTGTGATGCATGTCAACTAGGAAAACAAGTGAAGTCCTCTTTTAAGTCCAATAAAGATCTTAGGACCAGTAAACAATTAAAAATTCTTCACATGGATCTTTTTGGACCTGTAAGCACGGTAAGTCTAGGAGGAAAGGTATATGGATTTGTTATAGTAGATGATTTTTCAAGATTCACCTGGGTTAAATTTCTTTTTCATAAGAGTGAATCATTTGAGGAATTCAGAAATTTTTCAACTTGGATACAAAGAAAACTAGGATGTGAAATAATTTCTATACAAAGTGATTATGGAGGAGAATTTGAAAATGAAAGATTTGAAGATTTCTGTAAAGAAAAGGGGATTGATCACAATTTTTCTGCACCTAAAACTCCTCAACAAAATGGAGTAGTTGAAAGAAAGAACAGAACATTAATAGAAGCCGCCCGAGCAATGTTAGCAGAATACTCACTTCCTAGATATTTTTGGGCTGAGGCGGTTAGCACTGCATGCTATGTTCTGAATAGGGTGAATGTGAGATCAAATTTGAATAAAACACCCTATGAGTTGCTAAAAGGTAGAACACCAAATTTGTCTCATTTGCATGTATTTGGTTGCAAGGTGTTCATACATAATAATGGAAAATCTGCCTTAGGAAAATTTGATCCAAAATCAGATGAAGGAATTTTTGTTGGATATTCAAGTGTTGGAAAATCTTATAGAGTATTCAACAAAAGAACTTTAGTCATTGAAGAAACCACACATGTTGTTTTTGATGAAAATGGAAACATGGAAGAGCCAAAAGTTGTTGAAGAAGAAATTGAAGAAAACTCCCAAAAGATTGATAGATTAAATTTGGAAGAAAATGTGGAAGAAAATTTAGAAAGAGAAGACCCTTTGCCTAGAGATTTGAGATTTTCTAAAAACCATCCAAAGGAATTGATTATAGGTGAACCAAGTGAGGGTGTTAGAACTAGGCGTAGATTAAACAAGGAAGTCAATCATTCAGCCTTTATTTCAACTATTGAACCCACTAACATTGATCAAGCACTTTCAGATGAATTTTGGATATTGGCCATGCAAGAAGAGTTAAATAAATTTGTAAGAAATAAAGTTTGGGAACTAACTACAAGGCCAAAAGATCAAAGTGTTGTTGGAACCAAGTGGGTGTTCAAAAATAAAATGAATGACTCAGGAGTAGTCATTAGAAATAAGGCTAGATTAGTAGCTAAGGGGTATAATCAAATTGAAGGAATTGATTTTGAGGAAACTTTTGCTCCTGTAGCTAGACTTGAAGCAATTAGGGTTTTACTAGCCTTTGTTTGTTTTAAAGGTTTTAAATTATTTCAAATGGATGTCAAAAGTGTCTTTTTAAATGGGGTAATTGAGGAAGATGTTTTTGTAAAACAACCTCCAGGTTTTGAAAATTCTAAATTTCCAAATCATGTTTTCAAATTAAAAAGGCATTATATGGATTGAAACAGGCACCTAGGGCTTGGTATGAGAGGTTAAGCACCTTCCTACTTGAAAGATCTTTTGAAAAAGGAAGTGTGGATACAACTCTCTTTTTAAGAAAAATTGGAAAGGATATACTTATTGTTCAAATTTATGTGGATGACATCATCTTTGGATCTTCAAATAAACATCTTTGTGATGATTTTTTTAAAACAATGAGTAGCGATTTTGAAATGAGTCTAATGGGAGATTTAAATTACTTTCTAGGATTTAGCATTAAGCAACTTGAGGAAGGTACTTTTCTTAGTCAAACCAAATATATTAAGGACATCCTCAAAAAATATGAAATGGACAATGCTAAACCTGTTAGTACACCAATGGTTCTTCAGTTCAGCTGGATAAAGACCTTAAGGGAAAATCTGTTAATCAAAAGAAATTTAGAGGGATAATTGGATCTTTACTTTACTTGACTGCTAGCCGACCAGATATTATGTTTAGTGTTTGCTTATGTGCTAGATTTCAATCAGATCCAAAAGAATCACATTTGACAGCAGTAAAAAGGATTTTAAGATATCTACTAGGAACTCAAAACTTAGGAATTTGGTATCCTAAATTTAGCTCTTCATTTGAAATTATTGGTTATTCAGATTCTGACTTTGTAGGCTGTAGAGTGGATAGGAAAAGCACTTCTGGAACATGTCAATTCATTGGAAATTCATTAGTTTCATGGTCTAGTAGAAAACAAAATTCAGTGGCACTATCTACTGCAGAAGCAGAATACATTGCATTAGGAAGTTGTGTGGCACAAGTACTTTGGTTAAAACAACAGTTGATTGACTTAGGATTAACTATAGGCACTATTCCAATTTATTGTGACAATACTAGTGCTATTTGCATTTCCAAAAATTCTATTCAACATTCTAGAACCAAACACATTGATATAAGGCATCATTTCATAAGGGATCATGTATCCAAAGGAGAAATTGAACTCATACATGTTTCAACTGAAAATCAACTTGCAGACATTTTTACAAAACCTTTAGCCTTTGATACCTTCAGTACTTTAAGAACAAGGCTTGGTGTTATTGATTTGAATGCTTAACCAAAATGTCTTTGCAACATTGATACTTGTTGTGTTTTGTTTTGTTTTTGTGATTTTGTGAATTTTGTGTGTTTTTTGAATGAATTGTTTTTGAATTTATGATTTTGTTTTATGTTTTCTGTGTTTTTTGAATGTTTTTGTTAATTTAAAAAATCAAAATTAAATTTTTTTTGGAGGACATCGTCCAGGACGAAATTGTTTTCGTACGGGACGATGTGTGAAGGAACAGTTTGCGCGAATTTAAACCGTTTTGAGAGCAGTTTTTAATTAGATCGTCTGTACGATATGTAATCGTCCAGGATGAATTTTTTCTCTCTCAAACGTCGGGACGATTGAATGCAGCGGTTGAGTGGATAAGACAATTTTTAATACGAACTTCGTCTGTACGAACATGTGTCGGTTCATTGTAGGGGACGGTTTTCAAGAGTCATTAAAACGATTCACTTTTTGATCGTCTGTACGAAATTTTTTCGTCTGTACGATCGGTCAAGTCAAAAAGCCTGTACGAAGGGACACATCGTAAGTTGTGTTGAATACGAAAAGCCGTTACATTTTGGACGAATTGAATCGTCTGTACGAAATTACTTCGTCCAGACGAACGATAATTTTTCGTCCAGGAAGAATATTTTCGTCCAGGACGAACCTATCGTTTTTCTTTAAATATGAAGGCTTTCAAACTTGACAATCACACTTTCAAACTTCTTTTTCAATCCCTTTCTACATCAAATCAACAATGGCCTCCTCTAGCAAAAGACAAAAGGTTTTGGTGAGGAAACCAAATAGGAATGCCCCAGACAACTTTCTTTCCAAGGCAAATGAGGAATCTTTTCCTCGTTTTGCATCTGCAAAAATCACTCCGTCTCGCATTCTTATCCAAACAGAGTTGAAATTTTGGGTATTGCACATCTTCGCCTCAACCCAATTTCAGTTCATTCTTTCTCTCGTCCACTTCTACAATAAACAAACCTACCACTACTTTCTAGCCAACATGAGTTTCAATTCTGACCACTCTATCATTATTTCTTATGTTTTTAAACAAAAAGTTAAGATCACCAAGCACGACCTTGGTGCATTGTTAAACTTAAGGACTGAAGGATATAGAGCCCACACCCTAATGTCAGAAAACTCCTTCAAATGGTTTGAAATCAATAGGGTGATTAGAGAGATAGGCATAACCTATCATGTTGCTAGAGTCTCCGGTATGACCCAAGATGCCCGAATCATCCAGCATATCCTTAGATCCTCAATTATTCCTAAAGCTGGTGATAGGATTAACATTACTCCTCTCCTTTCTGTTCTAACTTTTTTAATCATGCAAAGACATCCTATTGATGAAGCCCAACTCATCATAGACCATATCTATGGGCTCTCAGAAATAGGACATGCTGATCAGAAGAGGAAGAAGAACATTTCATTAGGGCACTTAATTACTTATATTTTGGAAAAGAAGTACAATATAGTGCATCCTAATGAAGAATATGAAGAGCCAGTTTACTATAACGATGCATCATTCAGATTGCTCTTCAAGGAGGAAAAAGAAAAAGAAAAAGGACATGCCAGTGCTTCAGAAGAAGAAGAAGAAGAAGGAGTGCAAGCTTCTGCTTCTCAATCAGATTACCAGAATCTGATTGAGAGATTTGATAGACTAGAGACTCACATTGATCAAAGATTTGATCAATTTGATGCTCAACTTACACAGCAGCAACAAGACATTGGTAACATTAAAGATGAAGTTCATGAAATTAATACCAATGTCATGTTGATGGCCTCCTACTTCAATCTCTTTGGCGGCATTCCTCCTCCTCCTCCAGAACAGTAGAATTTTTTTTTGTGTGTCTGTTGTATTTTTTTTTTGTTTTGTTTTTGTTTGTTTTGTTTTTTATCTTATCTGTGTTATTGTGATTGTTTTTATGTTTTTAAGTTCAATGTATTTTTTTTATGTGTAATCCGTTCCTTTAATTTTAATGAAAGTTTGTTTTTATTAGATTTGTTTTGAAATGTGGTTAATGTTTGTGAATTTCATTAGTATTATTTAATCTACATAGTGCTTAAATTCGATTGTAATTTGAGATTATCTATATTAGAAAATCTAGACTTTCTAAATTTATAATTTGTTTATAACTTGTTGTAATTAGAACTTTTAAATTCATGTCTATTCATTTAGACTACATAAAAGTTAATATTATTATTGCAATTTTGATGTTTTCTTATTTTGTATTTCTATGCTCAAATGATATTTATGCACCTTGAAATATTTGAAATTTTAGATTATAGATTTTGGAAAGAATTGGTCAAATTACTCTTAAAAATTGTACAAATGTACAAAAATCAAAAGGAATTCGCAAAAATTTGCAAAGTGAAAAAGAGGCACAAAATAAGCCCAACCAAAGAAAAATACACAAAAATGTGCTCCAAAACTTTGAAAAGATGCGCAAAGCGCCACATGAGGTAATTCTCTTCTTTCCAAATTCATTCAATCTCTTAATTCAAATTGATCTTATGTTCATTTATATTATATTGAACTTTGAAATATAGAATTTTTTTTTACATCTCTCTTGTAATGATCTTCAATAGTCAAATGTCTAAATTGAATCATGTCTTTGATAAATTCTTCTTACTTACAATGTTATATCATTTCTTAAATTTTATGAATTTCTATGATTCACCTAATATCATTAGTTTAAAATTGCATACCCTATGTCAAATCACAATTTAGGTTAAATTTTTAAATGATTTTCATATGTCTGCTTACATTTCTAGTCTTTTTCTTCTTCACTTTTTGATGTTGTCAAAAAGGGGGAGAAATTGTTTGTTGTGTCTTGTGTATTCGTATCGTTGTGTGTTTATTTTGTTTAGTGTATGCGTGTTTGTTTTCTTTATTTTGTATTTCTAAAAATTTTGAAAACAAAAATAATTTTAATGCCTCCTTATTTTCATATGTTCATTAATTCAGGGGGAGTTTAGGAGATTCTTAGAATTTCAAATTATATAAACAATAATTATTTTGCCATCATCAAAAAGGGGGAGATTGTTAGGAAAGTTGCAATTTGCATATTTTACATTATTGCAACTTGTATAGTTTTGATGATTCCAAATATTATTGTTTTATGTGTTGTTATCTCCTAACATTTTTTGGAAGATTTATTTTTGCTCTTGTGTGTACTAATATTTCAGGAAAATCGAACCCCAGACTACGAAGACTTCAAATCATATTCAGCATGAGATACTCTGTGAATTTGAAGCTTGTACTTTTTATTTGAATTAAATTTGAGAGGGAGTGATTGTAATTGAGTGAATAAATTTACACACACTTAAAGGAGATCTTGAAAAAGTTTTTGTACTGATCGTACGGGACGAACATTGTTCGTACGGGACGATCAGATCAGTTATCTCCTTGTAAGAGCAATAAAACGGACAAGAACTGAACTGGAAAATTTTTTCTAAGGAATGATCGTCCAGACAAAATCATTTTTCGTCCCAGGACGATGGGTTCTCTGTAAAATTTTCGTCCAGACGAAGTCCAGTTCGTCCAGGATGATGGGAACCGACTATGGTAGTTTCTGGCAATGTTCTGCAGTTTTCGGAACCAACTTTAGATATAACTGTTCGTACCGGACGAAGTTTTTCGTCCCGGGACGAACCAATTTCGTCCAGGACGAAATTGGTTCGTACAGATGAACAAATGGTTCGTACGGGACGATCAGGTGCGCAGAAAAACATGTTTTTAGCCATTTTTTGGACGGTTTTTCATGTCCTTTCTATATAAGGAGTCCTAGAAACTATTACAAATGCCTTTGGAGTTGTTTTCTCTTGAGAGGGATCATTGAGAGTGAGAGTTTGGGAGAGATTGTAAGAGTGAAGAGTGAGAGATCAAGTGAGGGGTTTGTGAGGGATTCACAAGGTTACTTGAAGAAAAAGATCTCTTTGTTTCTTCTCATCTCCTTTGAAGGCTCTCAAGTGAAGTTCAACAACATTGGTCCGGTTCTCTGTCGACACTTGGAGAGTGTAAAAGGACGACAAAGTGTTTCTTTGACAGTCATTGTGTCTTCGTTCTTTGGGAGAAAACTAGAAGAGAGAACTTGAAAGGGAGAGAGGAAAGGGTGGAGTTTGAGAGGGAGAAGATCCTTGGAGGGGATTTCAAGGGAGTGTGAAGGGGATATTCACACGGTTGCTCTGGCGAACTTGCACTTCAGTACCATCGGATTCAAGGGTCGTCTTGAGGGAAGTTTTGGCGAGAAGAAGATCTCTTTGGTGTCAAAGAACCCGGCTACTCCGCCGCACCGGGGAAGGTGAAAGTGATTTTGTACAGGCTTCTCCGCCTTGCTGTGGGGGCAAAAGGAGAGTCACTTTGTGGTATTAGTGCAATACTCGGAGGGTGCCTCCGGGGAGTGGACGTAGGTCAAGGTTTGACCGAACCACTATAAATTTGGTGTGTTCTTTCCTATTTTTCTTCCGCATTTAATTTCATTACAAGTTGTTTACTCTGGTTGAAAAGTTTATTTTTTAAACTTTAAATTTAACTTGCATTAATAATTAAAAAGGTTTTCTAAAAATCCAAGAGTAGAAGTATAATTTTTAAATTACCATATCACCCCCCACTTGGTTAGCCTTGGGACATTTAGTTAGGCTTAACATCCTAATTACTGGACTCAACAGAGGGGTATTGTTCCTCTCGAATAAACCCAGCTTCGGCCAATTTTTTAACTTCGGATACGACTTGTTGCTCGATTTCCAAGCGCATGCGTCGAGGAGCTTGTTTGACAGGAATGGTATCGTGCCGAACTCCAAGTTTATGAACCGCTACCTCAGCGGGTAAACCTTGCATTTCATCGTATGTCTAGGCAAAGCAATCCCTAAACTCAAACAACAGTTGAATTAAATTTTTTGTTTCACCCTCGCTTAGAAGAACACTTATAAAGATTGGACGGGGGTCATCATCGGTTCCCAGGTTAATTTCTTTTAACTCATCGACTGTCGATTTAATTTCTTCTTCAAATTCAAGGGATGTATCCCGAACTTGAAGGCCATCGGGATCATCTAAAGTCTCCAAACAGAGCCCATAAAGAGCACAGAAGGGATCTGTAGGGACATTCGACGATTCAAGATGGTAAGTTATCATTAGGCAATACTCATCGTCATCGAATGAACTAACGGTTCCAAAGCCGATACCACTTGTAGGATTATTCTTAATTTTTGCTTACCAAATATTTTTGTGGTATCTGGCCTGACCCTTAGTCCATCGGTATGGTACAAGACCTTTAGAGAAAGTATTTTTCACACAAACAGGGAAGTAGCCGAAAGGTAAATCCATTAATTCATTAAAATCTGCCTCATCAAGAGTTACATCACTTTCATCCCTTACGGAGGAGGAGCCAGGAAAGAATTTCTGGACTTTCTTTACTTCGCTGTTCAAATTGGGGGCCACTTTAACTTCTAACCCGGCAATCCTGCCAGCTGACAGTGGGGTCAGAGAAAGGGCCTCAATCCTTCTACTGACTTTTCGTACATTGTCAATTCAGGCTCGTCACTTTTCACCTTTGCAACATCTTCCTCAATGTCACTGTCCTCATCTAAGGTGAGATCAAATTTTGGAGAAGCATTTGTATTTTTATAATCGAGGGAGAAGGCAGCACCTTGGTCCTTGGACTCAACATCGGAATCTGATTCCAAATCAATATAAACAGGTGTTGTTCTCCTCTCTAATGAAACACGGCCTCGACCTCGTGCCCTTAAGCCATCCTCCCACCTCTTTGAGGTAATGTGTTTGGAGGCCTAAGGACAACGATGTCAGAGTCATCTTCACTACTTAATTGTATCATTTCTTGATCAATAAATTTTTCTTTTTCTTTCTCTTGATTGGACTTTTGTCCAACCAATTTCTCCTCAATTTGTATCTCTAACTTAGTGCGGGACGAGTACCATTTTGGTACAAAATATGTAGCATCTTCGTAGATCCTGATTTCTTGAATAGAAAATGGTTGCAGATCACCCTTAATCACGTGTTCAATGCCATCTCGTTGGTACTTGATGCATTGGTGAAGGGTAGATGGAACCATTCTATATTCATGAATCCAAGATCTAGCTAAAAGGGCATTAAAGGACGTCGCTGAATCAATTATATGAAACTTAGCTTTAGTCTTCAAGCCTCCTATTTCTAAGAGTAAAGTGATTGAACCTAAAGCCCTCTCGCCCTTTTCTTTGAACCCACGAAGCACCAACCTATCGGTTGAGAGCTTGCTAGTATCAACTCTGAGGTATGTTAGGGTTTTTATGTTCATTACGTTGACCGATGCACCCGGATCAATGAGGACTCTTGATAACTTAAAATTTCCCACATCTACAGTAATGTAAAGGGGACGATTATGGTCAGCAGTTCTCAAGAGCAAATCTTCATCCGAAAAGGTAACTCCAGGAACCTCTTTGAAGTAAAATGCCTCATCTTTTGAAGTTGCAGCCAACTGGGTTAAGCAAATCTCGAGGTCGAGAAGCAATTTAATTAAAGACTCCCTCATTTCTTTGGAGAGAAGGAGGGCATCATAAATTCTTAATTTTGCTGGAAACTTCCTAAGATGGGCCAAAATGTTGTAATCAACCTTAGGAACGACGGTCTCGAAACCCGGAGGAATTAAAGGAAATTCTGATTACTGAGGGGAATTCGGATTTAAATCTTTAAAGGGAATTTGCTTTCCTTTCTCCTGAGAGGGAAGCCTAGGAGGTAAGACTTTAACGCCGTGGAGTTGCACCTGTTCGATATCTTTTAGAGGGCAAACTAGTGCAATGTATACGCACACCATCGGTGTTAGATCATCATTTCTTGAAAGCGAGTCAAAATCTGAAAGTTCTATCAAGATAGGATTTCCTTGAAAATTGATTTGAGGAAAATCATTTTCTGATAAGGCTTCACATTCAACCTCTTCTTGAATAGATGATTTGGGAAGGTCAATTTCTTTGATATTAAGGCTTTCTTCACCAGAACTTTGATTTAAAACAAGAGAGTCATCAATTTGCATTTCATTTCCATGGTTAATCATCAAGACAAAAGCAGAAGGATGTTTTTTATTCATCTTCTGACCCTTCGCCTTTGATGGGGCAAAGTAAAAGTCAGATAACAAAAGAGGGGAGAGGGTTTTAACACCCCCATTCATCATCATAATACATCTCTCATCTACACACTTCCTTTCTACAAAATCAACTTCCTTTTCTTTTAAACATTTGACAGTAGTTCCTATGACTACTGGAGAGGAAAGTGGCTCAACATCCTCCTACGAAGCGTCCAGGTCAACCTTCCATATCGGGGCCTGGGCTATCATAGTCAGCTGTTGAGAAAGATGAAAAGACTTATTAATCAACATTTTAAGTGCCCGGGACAAAGCAATGTCCCAACCATCTTCAACAAAACAAGGAGAGTTAAGAGGGTTACCTGAAATGGTTTTAATGGAAGCTTTCTCTGGATCGACCAAGTATTCTTTAGTGATTATGATGTTACCTTGGGTGTAGTTCCTCTCAAGCTAATATTTGAACACAACATAGTCTTCAAGAGGGTGACTAAGCATCCGGTGGTATGGACAATACTTGGGATCATCTTTCTTACTTTAATCTTCAGGCTTCCTTGCCTCTGGTAGCTAAAAATCTGGTTTCTTTAACAAACTCTTGAAAATCCTCTTAACTGATTCCCTCTTAAATGGTTATGGTTTTGCCAATCTCTCTCTAAAAGGGACAAAGTTAGGGTCTCTGGTGTACTGAGGAGTGATATTAAAGGACTGTCTTTGAGCTGGCTGTGGTGGCGGTAGTGGAGGAACACTGGGCTGACTAGCCACTAGCCTTTTTCCCTTGTCAACTGTCGACACTACTGCCTTTTTCTCAAAAGTCTTAACCAATCTAGGACCTTTCTTGTCTTCAAACTGCTCTCGTAGGAATGGCATCTTATGAGCCTCTTTATGCAAATTGCTAGCCTTATTAAGAAGTTTTTCAAAAGTTTTAATGGTGAAACCCTTCAGGAGAAAAACAACAAGGCCGTGGATATTCTTAAGGAGGATCTCCACCGCATGTTGCTCTTGCAACTGGGGTTCACACTTCATCGAGAGGTTTCACCACCTCAAGATGTATGCAACCAGAGACTCTCCCAACTTTTGTTTCTCAACAACAAGATTGCCCACGGTAGTTTGTTGTTGCGCTCCAGAAAATCTTTTAAGGAAAAGGTTTTCTAGATTGCTAAAGGTTCTTACTGAACCATTGGGTAGATCGGCGTATCACTCAAAAGCAATGCCGGATAGACTACTTAAAAAATTGGCGAAATAGTAGAGTATCCGACCCTCCCGCATTGCAACAACTTGCTCTGAAGTGGGCCAGAAGTTGTCTCGGATTTTCTATTCCAGTGAAAATTTTAAAAGTTGGTGGCACAAAGCCTTTTGGGTAGGGAACTGAATCATATTCTTCGGGGTAGGGTCTACCCTTTGGGATAGATGTGGTTCCCTGCAAAAAGGTTAAGGCTTCCCTTACCTAGTCCTCAATCAGTTGCTTAATATCCTTCTGAGGTAGAGTTGGAGAAACAGGGGGAACTGTAGGTGCTGCTGGAGATGCCTCTGGTAGGCAAGGAGGGATCACTGGTGTTGACTCGGGAGGCTTGGGACTAGATTCTGTCTTTCTAATCCTTTCTACAATCTCTCAAGCCGTTTGTTGAATCTTAAGTGAATCCTGCTCTGACTTGTCAAATCTTTCTTGTATTTCTTTAACTTGTGACATCATAGTTGTCAACTGATTTTCCAAGTTTTTAATATGCTCCTCATCCTTAACCCTTACGGGCTCATCTGAATTAGACACAGCAACATGTGAATCATCATCTTTAGCAAGCCGACGCCTACCAGGTTCGGCCTCTTTGTTGGACCCTCTAGTTTCGACCATGGAAACGCTACCAACACAATCATCTTCCTCTCCAAGGAGGTCATCCAGGTCTGGTTCAAAAGAGGCCATTCCCTCTTTATTTAACAAAATATTTTTTATCTCTTGAACTACCTCCTCGACCGGTCTATCCCCAATTGACTTAGGATCGAGGGTTAAGTATCCTTTGTACTCAGCCATATCAAATAATTCTTCAGAATCCAGGAGGGCAATGATTTCTGTAAGTTTTGGGTTAGGATCTGGTTGAGACTTTGTAACTGGCTCTTCTTCCATCTCAAGATCTAGGTTAATTCCTTCCTCCTCGATTGTCCCAAGAGCGGTAGTCAGAAGAGTGGCATTCTCTACAAGGAGAGGGGCATATAACTCAGGAGGTGAAGCAGGAGCTTGTAGAGAAATAGCTCCTACATCAGGTAAGGTAAGGTCCTCAAACTCTTGTGTAGGAAGCCTAGGAATGACACATAAATCTAAGCTATCAACAACCAGATCGTCAACGGGAATCATAACTGAACCAGGAACTAGACTGGCTATAAGAAGACTATCTGCTGCAACAACTGAAGAACTAGGTTGAACATCCATCAACTCAATCAAGACTGGAGGAGGTTTAACTGTGACTCTTTGGAGTTGGAGAATGAACTTTGGGGTTCTTGGAGGCGGTGGTAAATTTTCCAACTTAGTCCTTTTTGGGACAAACTTCTTCTCAGAAGATTTGGGCCTCTTACCCTTGACATCCAGATGTTTTAGAGTTTCACTCCCCTCAGGTTTGACAATTTCTGAGGCCAACCTTATAGCTTTGGAAGGGGGTACCGGGGGTCTACAACCAGAATGACGGCCTCTCTCGGACCCAGTCAACACAATACCCTCCGTCTTGGAAGAAGGAGGGCGTGGCGCCCAGTGGTATCCATCAACTAGTACTGAAGTGGCAGGCTGTCTAACATACTTCTTATTTCTCCTAACAGGTTGTGGAGTCAGATTCTTCGCCTTCGACGCCTCTTCTTTTAACACTTCTTTTTGGAAGCGATGAGAGATCACTCCCTTCAACTATTTCATGTACTGCTCCTTTGTTTGCCCAGATTGTGCAGCACAAGTATGAATTATATTTCTCAAAGCCCTTGTTTTATGCAAATGCTTTTCCTTTGGAGTCTTTTTGGTTGAGTAGTCGACTGGGCATGGTGGCTAACAGGCTATCCTAGCTATCCTCTCCTCTCCTTGAGTAGAAGCTAAGGGGTAAAAGCGGCTCCCTTTCAGAAGGGGAGAGGAAGCAAGAATGGGTAGCTCCTCATCAGCCTCAGGATCTACTTGAGCTAAAGTTTTAAAAGGCACAACTCTCTTTGCCTTAGAGATCTTCTTTCTAAGTCTCCTCAAATAGTTCTTCTTTTGATTCTTAGTAGAAAAGTTAAGTCCAGAACTAGATCCTTCCTCAAAAACAGACTTAACTTCAGTGGGGGTCTTAACAACTGGTTCAGGCAGTTTCTGTGTCTCAATCTCTTCGGGTACAGTAGATGTAGCTCTCACAATCAATTCAAGTTCAGGGGTAGGATTTTTACTGGCATCCAGTTTGACTACCTCATGTCCATCCATGTAAAACTCCAGGGCATCAAATCCTAGTCCAAAAATCACAGTCCTTCCTTGATCATTGACAGTTGACGATAGTTCTCGGTCAAAGGTGAAAATTAACTTGCCAGCCATTTGAATTTTCTGAAAATTAAAGAAGGGAATGGAATTAGATTTCTTTTAAGAGAAGTGGAAAAGAGTTTGTTATTTTGAAACTTAAGGCTTGTAGAATTGTCTCAACCTTCCAACACATGTTGAGTGGTAGAAAACACCCAACACACGTTAGGAAGATAAAGAGACTAAGTACATGCCAAAAGAAGAGTTTTCTCAAGGTCAACATATGTTAGCCCATAAGATGATCGTATGGGGAAGCATATGAGGGTTTGGAATTTGGAGAAAATTGTTATTATTTTGTTTTCTATGTTTTAAAGGGAATTTGAATTTTGAATGATTTAGGATGGTTTTTTTTTTTTTTTACAAAATCCAAAACACAATGGACAGAGTTTCCCCTTGCCCGAAAGCTTATGGAATTGTAAGAAATAAACCCAAGTAAAGCAAATAGTCTAACCCTCCTCAATCCTAAAAGTTAAAGGGGAGTAAAGGGGTTAAAACTAAAATACTTCAAAACTTCTTAAAATCAAGGATTTTTCAAACTCCTTTCAATCTTAATGGTTGATATATTGAATGTGACATTCGTCAATCATAAATTTAAAAAAGAATATTTAGGGACCTGATTTGACACTATCGCCTCATAGGAAATCCCAGGGCAGAAGGTTAAAATCAGGACGATTAAGTTAGCATGTAACAAATTTTGGGAGGTAGATCCTCTCTTTTGATGTTTTAAACTATTTTTAGATGTTGGCCACACTCCCCCAAGGAAGAAATGGATTGAGGGACCAATGGAAGGAAGGTAGTTAAGACTACCGATGAAACAAAATTTCATTCTTATTAAAGATGGAGAGATAGATTTGTCCCACCGGGCGTGCCATTTTTTGTTGGTGGAATTTTGAAAAATAGGTTTTGAAAAAAATATTAGTTTTCTTTTGGAATTTTTAAAATTTATATTGAATTCAAATTCTTTAGTCGAATCAACTCGTTCAAAAGAGTATATCATCCCGAAGGACGAAAATAAAATTTCATAACGGTGTTCAGACTTAGAATTGTGAAACTCATCTTGAATATCATGATCAGATTCTAAGGAGAACTTTACATGGCCCCGAGGGAATAAGGTAAAGTTCAACTAAATATCCAGTTATGATATTCAAGAAGTATGATCGTCGAATTCACATCCAAAGCCTTATCAAAGAAGGATGTATCTCCCCAAAGGGAGATAACACTTTTCAATGATAATTCTTCTAATGTAATAATGACGATCATTCTTTAACTTTTCCCAAAGAAATCAATAAAGATTTTAAAAAATAAAATTAATTTTGAAATCAGGTGCGTGTGGTTCCAAATCTCCTACGAGCGCAAACCCTCGTAGTTAATTACATCGTAGGGAGACAGAGTCCCCTACGAAAACTCTCGATTAAAATAGTGATGAAATTTTGTTAGATTTTCTAGGAGTGATATCAAAAATGAATTGGATTTTTGGAAAATCAAGAGGGAATGGATCAAGATTGAACATTTATTAACAGAATTGAGGGAAGAGAGGTAGGGGACACCTTGAGATTCCAAAACCATCAGGAAGTGTCCCAACTTAATCTAAGTGTTGGGCTATATATTTTAGGATTGAAATGAAGTTTTAATTAGAGTTGAGCATTTTATTAGAAATTTGGGATTATATTCCCGAAATTTGGGGTCTTATAATCAAAAATCTGCCCCGGATCTTAAGTCTAATTTGGACACTGGACCACAGTCATCCGATTCTAACTAATATAGTGCAAAGCCTGGACTTACCCCGGCCTGAATTGGGGAGCCAGCTAACCACCTAATCGATTTAATAGAGATGAGTCTGATCTTTTATGAAAGAGTGATAGGGACATTGTATTTAAAGTTTTGGAGAGTTGGGGCCGACGTCTAGAGATTTTCCTAATTGGCCCCTTTGACTTATGTTGGGTGCAAAATGCTAAAGACTATGAGATTAAAATTTTGACTCTTTCAATTTGTATCTAATGCAATGCATGCTGGTCGACAACTTCCAAATCAAATATGCTTGAAATTTTAAAAACAGGCTTATAAAATAATTTTTTAGAAGACTGGACTTCCCCAGGTCCGGCTCCTCATCCTCATAGGTCAAACAATCCGGACTCTACCCGCAGGCGGGGAAGGGTCTAAGGCAAGGAAAGAGTAGTGCAGAAATATGCATGCGACCCCAGGGTTTATCCCTGGCTAATTCCCTAGATTCTTTATCTTTCTATGTTATTTAGACTCACTAAAATTTTAGACATTTAAGATTTTGAGTATAAAACTTTCACACCCTCACGAGTCTCATGTATCCAAGCGAAAACAAAAGCGGCACACAATCGCCAAAAAACTAAGAAAAGCAGGTAATCCCAAAGGCAATCTATTCAACACATCAAATATAAATTAACTAATTAATAAATGTCCATAGGCAGAATTGCCTTGCTTATTACAAACCAGAGTCTTGCAAAAAGTAGAGTGGTCGGGCACCACCAACAACAACCCGGATTCTAAGCCTAATAATGACGCATGTTATTCTGAGTGGGATATTCTCGATCTTCAAATCTTCAGCCTTGTTCTTCTTTGAACTCCTTTTCTTCAAACCCCTTGGATTCTTCATGGTAAACTACCCAAATGGATAAGAGGGCACTTCCCTTTTAAGGGGAAGGTCACTCTTTCCTCTTTGGGTATAGAAAAAGTATGATCCAAATTTAGATTTTCAAATGGAAAAGGAATACTTCCCAAAGGGGCATCTTTCCCTCTTCGGAATCCAAGCTTTGGACTTATATTTCCCAACTCAAAATTAACTTTCACAACACTTGACAATTACACAAATTATTTTTTTATAAAAAAAAATAAAAAAAACTAGACTCACCTGCAGGGTTATCCTTAGCAGTTAATATATATATAAAAAAAAAGGTTATTTCCAAGCAGTTATATATATACAGAGAAAAATTAAACACACTGGCCATGCTCTTTTTATTTGGGGGCTTTAGCAGCTGAAGCACCAGTGCAAAGAATTTATAACAGTTATGAATTTTTATGAATTTAGACTCCTTTTTATTGCCCTACATGAGCGTGACCACCTGCAGAAAACTGTGTAAACATCCAGATTGTACCTAACCTAAGGGTAATCTAATCGTCAAACATATCAATCCATCCACAGAGTGCAGAAAAAGTAAGCAGACACAACAAAGCAATTTCATCCACAACATGCAGTGAAAACTACGAAAAATTCGGCACACAACGGTAAAATAAACACCGGCTTAACCTAGATCTAGAGTTGCTTGTCCTAGCATGTAATCTAAAGTATGTGTAGAAGGTCGTGTGGCAGGGGTAGATCCTAAGTCGGGTAATTAATCAAGGTTGTCTAAGATTCTGAGTTTGTTGATGCTTAAAAGGGGGATTTAGGTTAAACTTTAAGTATTAGTGGATTATGAATTTTAATTAAATACAATTTAAAAGTTAATTGATTACTACCTTTGTTTCACACCGAGGCCGTGAAGTTTATTTCACCTTCCTTAGGGCTAAATTGATAGCCTCGTAGGCCTAGGTTACCCAGTAGCAATCGGGGTTGATTAGGTTACTTCAAATTTATTGTAATTAAGGAATTGATTAATATAAAAAGTATTGTTTATTGATTTTAAAGGGTTTGTTAAGGATTTTATTAACCTATTAGGAAAATTTTGGAGTTTAGAGAAAACAGGAGATCCTTAGAGTTATCCGGGTATACTGACTAAGGGAGCAAAACTCGACTTTTAGAATTAGAGTTGATCATAAGGGTTTCAGATTTTTAATAAATACTAGACCTAATTATGAGTTCTTAGACAGGTAGTACATTAAATTTGGAATTTTCTATTAAAAGTTATGAATTTTAGAAGTTTTGACCCGTTTTGACCTAAAGTTACCTAAAATGTTGACTCCTTGATTTTGACCAAATTATGGAGGTTTAATATTTTTAGAGAATACTAGATTCTAATTGAAGTCATTAGACATTGGGTTTGATTAGTTTGAATTTTTCTATAATTAATAGTGAATTTTGGAAGTTTGATACATTCGTAGGAATTACTAAATTATTACAAGTAAGGGGATACTTAAGGGTTTGAACCCAAATGAGTCCCAAACTCTTTGAGATCAGTTCCAAAGGTCATAAATGACTTAAGGACAGATCAGCAAATGTATAAAGAGGAAAGAGTGGCCTTGGGAGGTTGAAAAAGCTCTGGGAATGATTTCGAGCGATTTGGAATCCTTTTGGCACTCTGGGTAGCTCTAGCCTATTCAGCCACCTCTCGCGGTCTTGGACGGCCGAGATTGAGCTGGAGGGTGCTCGGATTGATGCCAGGTGGAAAATGGCGATGTCCTAGGGAGGTCGTGGGGATTAAACCGGTGAGCAACAGCTTTGATTCAGGGGTTGTCTGGGGGGGACCCCCAGAACTCGTTCTCCATTGGTTCCGATCGCCGCCGGCCATGGTTTGGGTCGGGTTGACTGGGGGAGGCCTATGGGGACACGCTGGAGTTGAGGGTGGAGTCAATTTGGCCTGAGAATGTCTGGATTGAGTTGGTGGCTGGGTTGGACTAAACCCTGCTCGGTTCGAGTTGAATTGAGCTCGATCCAGGTCAGGCTAGGCCCTGGGTTTGGTATGGGAGATAGGTCTGGGTCTGGTGCACCCAATACAAGTGGCAATTGGATCAAATTTGGTCTGGGTTAAAAGATGGCTCGGGTTGATCTGAATCTGCTAGGTTTGGGTCGATTTGGGCTCAACCCAGGTAAGGTTAGACCTTGGGCTTGAGGTGGGAAGTGGGTCTGGGTCTGGTGGACCCAATGCAAGTGGCAATTTGGTCTAGTTTGATCTGAGTTGGAAGATGGCTCAGGTCAATGTGTTTTTGGCTACTTTGGGTTAGCCTAAAACCTGACCCAGGTTAGCCCAGAGCATGGGCTTGCTTGGGGAGGTGTGTTGGACCTAGGGCCACCTATGAGAGGTGTTGATCAAGTTCAATTGGGCTTAGGTTAAGAATTGGCTCAATCCCAAGTGATCTTGGGCACTTTGGGTTAGCCTAACTCTTGACCCAAGTGAGCCCAAAAGTTGGGCTGGTCAAGGAAGGTGCATTGGGTCAATGGGAACCTAATGACACCTTGATTTGGATTCAATTTGATTAAGGTTAAGAGATGGCTCAAAGGAGACCTCTCTTTGGTCACTTGGGTCAAGCTAAATGGCTAACCCAAGTGAGCCCAAGGCTTGGGCCTCCAAGAGAGGCCTCTTGGGTACCCAAGGGGTCATCCCTTATATTCAAAAGGACTTGGAGTGGTCTTGATTCAAGGATTTGAAAGAGAAGGGGAGTATGAGTTAATGGGTCAAACTTGGTTGACTTGGTCAACCAGGTTGACCTAAGGTCTAGGTTTGAGCTCAACAAGTTGGGTTTGATGTTTGAAACTTGTTGAAAGTGGTTTCAAAGAATTTGGAGTTGATTTGAATTTAAATGGGCATTTGAAATCCCATAGGGGTATTTTGGTCAATTTTGACCCATTGGCAACTAGGGTCAAAAATGGGTCTGAAAAATGCAGTTTACTGCTCAATGGGTTACAATCAAAGGTCTAGAAGTGATTGGAGGCTTTGATGAGGGCTCCAAAACCAGAATCTTCAAGGTGTTAGGTCCAATGGCATAGGCTGTAAATATTTGATGGTTTTATAGCCTTTGGATTTGATTTAGATTCTAGGGTTAGAGATCTCAGAATGGGCTTAAAATTGAAGGGTAGCCTCTAGAGATGTGTCTTATCACTTTGTAAATGATAGAGCCCAAATCAGAGGTCACTTGACTGGGTTTTTAAATGTTTGAAAAATCCTTGAAAAGGGTCTTTAGGACAGGGCCTTAAGACTTTGGATTTGAGTCTGGATTTCTGGATTTGGAATGGATTTTAAGTTTGAATGATTAATATTGAAGTATCCAAATCATTTACAATCATGTGGTGATTGTTAATGAATGGGTAGGGTCAAAGCTAGATCAAATGTATGATCAAAGTCTAGATTGAAGTTTGGATTCTCAAGTTGATTGGGTCAAAGTTTGGATGTTTTTGAAGCTTGAACTAATTTGGATTTGAATTGAATGAAGTTTGAGATTTGAATTGATCAAGGGTAGGGATTAATTTGAGGTTGGAGTTGATCAAAGGTAGGGATTGATTTGGGTCTGGAATGGTCCTATGATCTAGAGGGATTCTAAGATCTAGGATCTAGAGGGGCTCTAGATTTTGGGATATGGAAGAATCCTAAGCTCTAGAGTGGGCCCTAAGATCTTGGGTCTAGAAAAGAATATTAAGCTCTAGAGAAGTCCCTAAGGTCTGGCTCTAGGAAAGAATCTTAAAGTCTAGAGTGGATCCTAGGATCTAGGCTTGATCTAGAGTTTGGAAGGGCCTTAGTGACCCCATAACAAAAATGAGGTCAACACTATTCCATTTGAGGACTCGATTGTTGATATGTTAGCTACTCTGTATGCTTTAACTTTAGTTGGGAAATTTGTCTTGCGTAGGCCGAATCTGGATGTTATCCAAAAATTTTTTATTAGTTTTAAGCTTTTGAGCTCTTTTCATGTGGGTTTATTGGATCAGAGGCATTTTACGATCCAGTTAGCTAACGATCTTGATTATAGCCAGATTTTTGCGAGGCATTATTACTATATTCAAGCTTGTCAAATGCGTCTTTTAAAATGGACTCCAGATTTTGATGTGCACGAAGAATCACCGATAGCACCAGTTTGGATTTCCTTTCCTAACTTACGCTTGCATTTTTTTAATCATCAAATCTTGTTTGGTTTAGCTTCTATCTTTTGTTGCCCCTTACTGACGGACCAAGCCACTGCTTCTATCTCACATCCTTCTATGGCTAGGGTCTTGGTTGAGCTGCATGTTTCTAAGAAACATCCGACTGGAATTTGGATTGGTTCAGAAATGAAAGGTTATCTCCAGAAAGATGAGTTTGAAAACTTATTGATTTTTTTCTTTTTTTGTAAGATGCATGGCCACGGAGTGAATCAATGCTTCCGGAAAAATTCTCATTTGCGTGCTGAGAAAAATAGTTTGAAAAATTCACTTGATTCTGATCCTTTAGGTAAAACTGTTCCTAATATCAATGTGAACAATGTGGACCAACCGTAGAATGTTTTAAATGAGGATTTTATGGTTGTTAATCCTCCCTCAGAGGAAGTTTTTTCTACTGATCTTGTTCCTTTAAACTTAGATAATGTTGTTTCTACTAAATGTGATGATAATCTTGCTATAGTTGCGCATAATGTGGATCCTTCAAATTCTGATGTTTTACAACTTAAGCATAATGCTAATTTGAATGTTGAAAAGCCTAATGATCAGGTTACGGAAATGGTTGCAAATGATGATTTATAATTGCTTGCCAGCAATCAGGAGGTTACTTCTCTTGGTCGTGAGGAGGGAGAAATTGTTGCATTGGTTCATAATCCTATTTCTGTCTCTATCCATTCGGTTGGGGAAGGAATAAATTATGAATCTGGGGATGAACATGGTAGGTTTATGGTTGATGATGAACCACATCTTCGTGATGATGGTAAGGCTTTATCTTCTTCTAATTATCATAGTGATTATATCTCTGGCACTGATGAAATCATGACTGCCTCTAAGTGTTTTGCTTCTGATGATATTGATACTAGTTACATTAAAGTATAGAATAAAAAGGGTCGGAAACCCAAGCATGTTACAATACAACCTCCTAGAAACACCCCTAGGAATACTCATTCAAATGCTTCTCATTAATTAGTTTTTTATGTTTAGTACTATTATTTGGAATGTTATGGGCATTGGTTGCCTCTCATCTAAGATTCGTGTTAAAAATTTGTGTCGTATTCATAATATATCTATGTTGGTTTTGCTTGAACCTCTTATTGTGGCTTCTAGGCTTGTGAGTACCTCTCGATTTCTTGGTTTTAACAATGATGTCTCTAAAACTTCGAATAATATTTGGGTACTTTGGAAATTGCCGATTAAAACTGATGTGGTTGGTGATTTCAATCAGGTGCTTCATTGTAGGATTGAAGCATTTAATTTTCAGTGCTTTGCTTCTTTTATTTATGCTGCTTCATATCTTTATATTAGAAAGCAATTATAGGAGCAACTTATAGATTTTAATAGTATTTGTTTTTTACCTTGGATGGTGGGTGGTGATTTCAATGCCATTACTTCTTCTTCTGAGAGATCTAGTGGCTCTTCTCCCTCTCACCGCTCGATGGCTGATTTCAATAACATGATTTTTTCTTGCAACTTGATTGATATTGGGTATACTAGCAATAATTTTACTTGGAATAGGGGGCACCTCTGGTAAAGGCTTGATTGTGTCCTTTTCAATGACTCTTGGATTAATACTTTTGATTCTACTAATGTGATGCATCTGAGTAGAACTTTATCGGATCATTCCCCTTTACTGTTGAATGTTAACAATAATCGTATCAATATTTCGTCCCATTTTAGATTTCAGAATATGTGGCTTCTTAACAATTCCTTCTTTGGGGTTGTTAGGGAGAATTGGACGGCTCTCCTCTTTCCTGACAACTCTTCTGTTGGTATGAAAAGGTTATGGTTTAAACTTAAGAGATTGAAATTTGTTCTCAATTGGTGGAATTGTAATTCTTTTAAAAATATTATTTCCAACATTTTGCAAGCTGAGCAAGTTGTTGTTTTGAATGAGAATTCTTATCAAGTTGACCCCTTTGATGTGAATATGTCTTTGCTTAATCAATCTAAATTTGATCCTGTTGACCTCATTTTTTGAGGTCAATTTCCCCAGGTTCATCTTTAGTACCTAGG
This sequence comes from Dendrobium huoshanense, assembly GCA_016618105.1. Taxonomy (NCBI): domain Eukaryota; kingdom Viridiplantae; phylum Streptophyta; class Magnoliopsida; order Asparagales; family Orchidaceae; genus Dendrobium; species Dendrobium huoshanense. The sequence continues at coordinate 30,655,391 of CM028342.1, read as the reverse complement.
TCTTCGTAACCTAGTGTAGACGTTGCCCCCACAGGATTTCTCTTAGGTGGATACCCATTGACGTAGCGTCGACTCAAACCTACCATTCAATTCGAATCAAAATCAATTCAATCCAATTTCAATTCAACTCTAAAATGAACTCAAATCAGACTCGATTTTTGATTCATTGATGTCAATCGACTCAATCGAATTTATTTTTGATCAAATTGATACATTATTGGACTCAAATCAACACACCAATCAAACCAAAATTTTTTTCTAATAAAGTCGGATTTAATTTTTCGATCAAATCGAATCAACCTTTAAATCTTTCTTTAATCCTAGCCCTCTATTTGAATTGAGAGAGAGAGAGATAGTTTCATTTAGACCAATTAAGATTGAAATTGATTCAAAGAAATGATTAACATTATTAAAACCAAAACAAAATAAGAGTTTAAGGACCGGTCCAACTCCCCATCCCACATCTCTCTCTCGCTCATATTTCGAAAACCACCCCATCTCTCACGGTCTTATTCACACACACAGAGCACGAACGACATCTCTCTCTCCCACTCTCAGCAATTGGCACGATCTCCCTCACTCCCTCTAATTCGTGAAACCACCACTCCCCCTCCGTCTCCTGGCTCTCAGCCCGCACACCCCCAGGCAAAACTCCTCCCACACACAGCACAATCTCTTTCTCTCTCCATCCCATGATCCGCCAATCCATTCGCACAGAGAAAACGAGACCCCTCTCCCGTTTGTCTCTGAGATTCGCAAAAGGAATCCCACTCTGTCTCCCGTCATTTTTTTTCTTCATTCGTGAAATCCCCCAGGCTCCGCCTCCTCTAGCTTGCGAAATCTCCCAGTTCTGGAATACCCAAGGATCATCCTCACTCTAGTTCGCATAAATGAAGCCAGCCCCAGTGTAGTTCGTTCAAAATCCCATGCTCGTTTATCATCTTTGTTGCATACAGGTACTTTGTCCTTCTTCTTCTTTATTGTTTGCAAGAATAATAAACTTTTCCTTTTAATTTCACATAAAAACAAGTTATCACTTTTTCTTTCTTCATATAATTACATTAACTATTTAAAATAATTTCTATTTCTCAAAATTAAATATTTCACAATTTTGATTTTGAAAAGGTAAGTTATTATTGCTGCCAGGAAGAAGTAATGATGAATTTTATTCGTTTTGAAAAAGCTTTCTAGATGTCTCATATTCTTTTACTGTGTTGTAATAAAATGTTATAGACGTTTTGTTTATCTTATTATATATATTGTTTCTTAATTACATGATAGTAATTAACATAATGCTCTAAATTTTAAAATAAAAGCTCACTTGTTTTCCCTCCATAGAAAATAATATTTTATCATTCTAATTTTCTAAGTTGGAGTCTCTACTCTTTCAATTGTCTTGAGAAAAATATTTATAATTCATTACAGCATATCTTTTCTGAAATAAATTTTCGAGAATGGGATAAAGGCTTGTTTATTATGTTATTTGGGTAGAATTAAAATCAAATTCATGTAAGATTTTTAAAACAAAATGGTATAATTTCAATTTAATAAAACTTAAGAAGTTTAAAATCTTAGAATTATTTGACATGAATTTTGTTAAAATAAGTTTCATAAAGTGTTTAGCTATGTGTTTCAAAATTTAAGATTTGGTGAGAATAAGAAATCCTTAAATCCTTTAAATCTCATGAATGTTATGATTTGTTAAATCTTAGATTCAAGCAATAATATGATTGAAATGGGATTTATCAAAATAGTTGGATTTTAAAGTCCCAAAATTTCTCTTTGACGCCCTTCACATTATCTAGGCTAGTCTTTGTAGAACCAAGTGGTTGTCAAGAGAAAAGTGTGTTTGGTTTGAGAATTAAATTTTGAGATTTTGGAAAGCAAAAGGTGTATGTTTTGAAATTGTGAAATGTGTAAATGTATAATAGTGAAGTATTTGGCGTATTGATTTGGATTGTGTGTGTGTGTTGAGAAGTAAAACTTGATGTATGTGACTATTTGAAAGATTGAGATTTGTAAAGAGTTTGAAAAATGAAATTTAATGGTGATTTGAAAAATGGAAAAGTGTATGTTTTTAAAAAATATAAGAGAGATTTTGAAAAGGGAGATGTTTGAATTTTGGGAAAAGTGAAATGTGTTGGGAACTAATACTTGTATATGAGAGTGTATGAGTTTTGGTAAATAAGATGAAAAAGTGAGTTAGTTGGATGTTTATTAAAAAATGAAAGCATTGAAAATCAAAGGCTCTATTTCTTTCTACCTCTCTCTTTCCCCTTTTTACTTCCCCTTTCTTGTGCCTCGGAGTGAATATTGGAAAGATACAATATGCTATCAAAAGTAAAATTTTCAAAGGCAAGCAACAAATCCGGTGTTCAAGCCTGAAGAAAGGTACGTCTTTATTTTTAGTAAATTTCAATTATTTTATTATTATTTATTAAAAGTGCTTTCTAATCCCTATTTTTACCTATTTTTCTTTTCTTTATTTGCATGAACTACGAGGAACGGTACTGATCGAGTGGACAAAAGTACAAGGAGCTAATGACGTCAGTCGCCTCTATCTAGCCGGGTAGAGGTGCTACGGGCGAAACCATCGGGTCTTAGCCCCCGGTGATTGTGAGTATTCTAAACTTAGAAAACTTTTAGGGGTCCCTTGATGTGGTTTGTGAAAACCCTTCCTTTTTAGGTCCCTGTAGTAACTTCAATTTAATTAGGATTACTTTTATTTGCTCTTAGATCCCTAAAACCTTTTTATTATATATATGCAAAGTCCTAAGGGTTAGTAATAACAAATATTTTTATCCTATATAACAGTAGAGACACTTAAGGACAATAATTAAGGACCGAGTCTTAAAAAACTTAGACTTAGAATGCATGCACACTTTAAGATAGAAATATATAATATAGAAAATTTGTGACATCTCACCTTAGGATTAGTGAATATCTTTAAAATAAAATTCAATTAATTAGAAAACTTTAGCCAATAATTGACCTAGGACATATCAAAACCACACAACCTGTTGCACACACTTAGAATTGTTTGTTAGGACAACCGACTCTAGTTTTAGGTTAGGTCGGTGCATATTTCCTTATTGCATTGTGACGGGCTTTCTCGGCTTTCATTGCATGCTGGATGTAAAATTGTTGGAATATTTGTCTATTTACTTTTACTGCACTATGTGATGTGATTTGGTTGTCGATTAGATTACTCATAGGTTAGGAGCGATCTGATTGTTAACAAAATTTTCTGCAAGTGGCCACACTCACTCAGGGTAGTAAAAAGGGGGCTAATTAATTAATAATTGTGTAATTGCTACAGGTGCTTCAGTTGCTTAGCCCCCAAATAAAAAGAGTGTGGCCAAGTGTGGCTGAGTGATTTAATTTAAATGCTTATATATAACTGCTTGGGATGATTTTTGCTTAAGATAACCCTGCATGCGGTCTAGATTTTCTTTTCCTTTTCTATGATATAAATGCAAATGTAAATGTAATATATTAAAAGTTAAAAATGTGAAATTGATTTTGAAAATGGAATATTACATCCGATTTGGAATCCAAAGAAAGGAGAATATACCTTAAAGGATTATTCTCTTTTATTTGGAAGGTCAAATTAGGATGATTTTAGTATCCAAATAGAAAAGAAAATACCCCTTTTAGGGATGAGTTTCTTTTCATTTGGATATCTGGACCTGACATATCCAAGGAGTTCATAGATAAAGAAAGAACAAGATGAAAAAATAGAAGAAAGAAGATGAAAAACTGAAGATTCAAGGAAGAATATATCTCATTTCAAAAAATCACTTGCGTAATTCTTTGGATTAGAATCCGAGTTTGTTGTCAGTGGTGCCCGGCCACTTTACTTTTTTGCAAATTCTGGATGTAATTATATGGACATTGGACATTGGATATTATATTTGGATTATTAAATTTGATTGTTTATATTATTTGTATAGTAGAATTTTTTAGGACCTTGCATGTCGTGTTTTGTTTTAGCCTGGATACGAATCGAAGTGCTTTGTTTTTGTAAGGGTACGCTTAAAATTCTTCTACTTGTAATTTTAATAAAAATATTTAGGTTCACATAGTAACTCTAACGATCTAAGAAGTAAGCTCGGGACCGTCGAGAGTCAGAATAAGCATATTATTACTTTCTCTTCCTTGTTAGGCACCTCCCCACCTGCGGGTTCTGGCAGACCACTTGACCTACGAGGTTGCAGTTCTGTCAAGGGGAAGTTGTGCAATCTCTAGGAAAAAAACCTATTTTCTAAGCCTAATTTTTAAACTGTTTCATATTCATTTTATGTATTCGAGTCAATTAGCATGCATTGCATTAGATACAAATTAAAAAAGAGTCTAAAATATTGATTGCATTTTTAGGCATATCTCACCATACATAAGTTGAGGGGCCAATTAGGATCTGTCTTAGATGTCGGCCCCCAATTCTTTAAAACTTAAGCAATGTCCATATCTATCTTTCATAAGAGACTTAATACATAATTTTAAATCGCCTAGGTGGTTAGCTGGCCCCCAATCCAGTCCGGGATAAGTCCAGATTTACACTTCATTAGTTAGGTTTGGGTCACTATTTTATAGTACCTAAATTAGATTTAGGTTCTGAGGCGGATTCTTTTTTAGATCTTAAGCCCTCGCCCTCCGGGAATATAATCCCAACTTTCTAATAAAATGTCAACTTAAATATAAAATTTCTCTCTTAAAATATAAAGCCCAACATAGGATAGGCTAGGGTTGCCTCTGAACTTCTCAGAATCCAGCTCCTCCTACTTTTCCTCCTTTGACTCACTAATAAATGTTAAACATTGAGCTTTCTCTTTGAAAAATTTCTACTTCTGTTCCTTGTCTTTTACTTTGTAGTCAAAGGGTATGAAATCACTGCTTTAATCGAGAGTTTTCTTAGGAGCATTCCTCTTAAGATGTAATTAACTATAGGAGCTTGCTCCTATAGGGATTTGAGAACCCCGGACTAAAATAAACCTTGTTTTATTCGTATAAAACAAAGGAAGAATCTTTGGGAACGTAGATATTTTTAAAACCTCATTTCTAATTTTGAATAGACTTGTAGAATGTTATTATTATCTTTTCAGATAATATAATATTATACTTGTTATATTCAACTTTAGAAATAATGAATTTTATAAAACTCATTCTCGCTTTTGGATATATTGAATAATGTTATGTTCGTCTTTTAAGATGATATAATATTCTTCTTGCCATATCTAAATAAAAGAATGAATAAACATTTTTCAATAAACGTATTTCTATCTCTAAACATATTCTATAGAATTTCATGTTCATCTTTTGAGATGATATGTTATTCTTTGAACTATATTTGATTATAGAAATATCAATTTTCAAAACCCTATTCTGATATTGAATCCATTGTAGAATATTATGTCGACCTCTCGAGACTCTACTTTATTCTCAATGTAGTATTTGATTAGAAAATAGGAAAAAATCAAAATCTGCGTGGTGACACAATTTTTCCCACCAAGGTTTTTCTGGCGACTCCGCTGGGGATCAATCCTCTCTCCATCTTTAGCAGTGTTTTATACCCTTTAATCGGTAGTATACTTGTGCATGTCATAGGTTATAACTACCTTTCTTCTGTCGGTTCTTTTATTCATTTCATTCTTGAATAATTTGGCTGGTATCTAAGAAATTTTTAGAGGTCTTATTTTTGACCCCATTTGAAAACTGACGGGAAACTATTTTATACGACCTTTTTGTAAAGAAATTTCTTATGCTAATTCGAATGTTGCAGTTACATTTTTCTTGTAGCTTGATGTTTGAGTTAGCACTGGGTCCAAAATCTCATTGCCCAATCTTTAGTAATATGTACAGTTACTTCTTTTAGTAACTTAAGGTATTATTTGGATTTGGTCCAAAAAATTTTAAGTCTTAAAAAATTTTAAATTTCTGTGTCTTAGCTAATATGTTGCAGTTATATATTTTTATAACTCGATATGTGGTTGGACAAATCTCAAGAAAATTTGAGCTTTTAAATCAAAGTTTTCTCCTTATCTAAACCAGCATATTACAGTTATATATATTTTTATAACTTAATATGTGTGGTAGGATAGGATCCAAAAGCTCAAACCTTCAAATCAAAACTTTTTTGCTTGTCCTAATAACATATTATAGTTACATGTCCTTTGTAGCTTGATATGTTTGTTAGGACAGTGTCCATAATCCCATATATGCAAGATTTTCAAGATTAAATTCAATTTGATTTGAGAAAAGTTTGAAGGTTCGAATACAAGTTAAGCTTATAAAAATAATTTTGCTAGAAAAAATAGTAGGTTGATTTCTTTTAAAAAGAAATTTACCTCTATCTTCCTTAAATTGTAATTAAAACTTCATTGTGGTTGACTCCTCTAAACACTTAAAGAATAAGATATATGGTTATCAATGCTAAAATGAAAGTGTGCTCCCTCCCTCCCTCCACTTGAGTGGATTAACACTTTAGATGAAGATATATTTAATCTTATTTCCTTTTGGAACTTTAAAGCATAAAAGTTTAACTAATTTTGCTATGTTCCTAGCAATTGCTGAATTAAATCCAAATATATTTTCAAATCTCATATTCAACCATATTATGAGTTTTCTAATCTTAGGAATGAATAATTATTGGTTGATATATTGAAGTTTGAAATATTTTGAATTCCCTCATTTTTAAGCCTTCTTGTAGGTTAGAATTTAAGATGCTTTTAAATCCTATTTCTTAAGGGTACTACATGGATACGACGATTTGTCCTCTACTATGTGGTTTAACTCTGATAAAAAATGGATCTTAAGGCATACGATAAAGATAAATGACCTAATAAATTATATAAATGCCTTCGTTTACCGTCTGAAGTTTTCTCTTATGGTAATATTTTTAAATCAAATTTTAGCTAAGTTTACTCTTGGCTTTATTAATCCATTTGAGAAAACTCATGAGCAGTTTTTATTAAAGATTGATCATCTTAAATTTTTGTTTGGTTAAAAAAAATTTAGGATGATTCAAGATTCTTTATTATGGTTAATCCATGATATGGTTAATATTCCCTCTATCATGTGATTTTTCATCAAAATAAATGGACATTTCTTGAATTGATACTAAGTTAGTCGACTTCATAACATCTTTAATGGTTTCCTTCTTCAGTAGTAAAATAAATAATTAAATTATTATCATATTTGGGTTCATCCATTATGATATTCATACATATCTTCTTTTGAATTAAGATCTATATCAATTGAAATTGGAGGAAGAAATGAGAATTATGTACATCTCCATGTTGTTCTACATCTCGTAAGAATCTTGCAAATTGATGAACTTGTTTCATTAATATCTCAGTTAAGTTGTTTATTCATACTATAGGATCGGATCTGATTTATAAATCCATCTTCCTTGTATAACAGGGTTAATTTTCTATTCTTATACTTGGAAGATGATTTTATAAGGTTTGAGAAAAGGAAGCCTCCTAAAAAAAAAAAAAGGTGAAGAAGGAAAATAAAAGAAAAGAAAAAAGAAACACATTCATTAAATGTGTAGCAAAAAAAAAAAAAGAGGCTTCCCTTTCTAAATCTTAAATACATAGGACCTATTCATCCTTTAGTATTTTTAACTCTTGACTTTGAGAATTCAAAATTTTGGTTCATCACCAAGTATTGATGTTTTATTAGATGTAAAATATATATAGTCTAAAAAATTTAAAAATATTAGATTTCTACCTCTGCTTTAATTCTCTTTGGATATAGTTCTTAATTCAAAAAGAATGAAAAGATAAGAAGGAAACCCCAGTTTTGCTTGTAGGGAGCTTTGATTTAGGTTAACAAAATCTAATTCTTGAGACCTCTCTAATTGGAAATTTGAGTAGGTCTGTTCATATCTTTAAATCATTATCAAGAAAAATCACACAGATGATCAATCTAAATAAAATTATAATGATGCTGGTTAAGCATTATTTGGGTTTCACATATATAACCTAATTGAGATGCATAAACAAATCATGATAAAAAAAAAAAAAAACCTTTAACTCTCTTTTGGACATCTTCCAATTTGAATGAGATTCTAGACAGGATCCTGATACTGGATGGTCTATAGTGGTATTTATGGATATAAAAATCACTTTCTTTAGATTCAAAATTTTGAAACTAAATTAAGGGACATCCCTTAGATGGTTTTGAAATAATTGTCTAATGTTCTCATTCAATATTGAGTAGATATCATACAAATTTAAATCTATTATTGACTGAACTAGGATGTTAGAACATGAGGGGTTCTATCCTTAGTGATGTCGATGATACCTTTGTTTAAATCTTTGTCAAACTTCAAGACAAAATCAAGCTACAATTTGACTAAGTCCATAATTGACTAATCTTGGATGTTAGAATTGGAGGGATTCTATTCCTGATAAATTCTATGGTAAAAAAGATATAAAATTTAATTCACGGTATATCTTTATCATAAATTAGATTTGGACATTAGATCCTAAACAACTCTATCCCCATTAAAGAATCTTTCTATAGCATTGAAATTCAAAATCATTGAAACTACACTTTTCTTTAAAGAAAATTGTTAAGTTTTGAATATTTTGATTAAACTCATGTTGATCATATTCAAACTATTTAATTTAGAGGGAGTCAACCCATCCTTCATTGAATTTTTGAATCTTTTCCAATGTCATTTTGATTGGGTGAAGATGATTAAAACTTAAGCGATCACAGTCAAATATTATAAGAAAATTATCAAATAAAAAATAAGGTTTCACTTTTTGATGAAAATCAAACTTTTCTCAATATTTGTGAGTAATTGATATTCCTTAGTATTTTCACTATAAAGGATACTCAAATATACTCATTGTTCTATAACAACTCATGCAAAAGTTAAAATTTTCTAAGAAAAATTTTATCATGTTGCATTTAGTTCTCTTAGGACATATAAACGAAGACTCTAGAAAATTAATATTATTTTCTTCGAGTTAATCGAAACAAATTCAATCATAGAATCAATCTTTAAACAAAATCTTGCATTTCTCCTTTGGTGGTCGAGATGCTTTGTTAAGTTTTTACTTATCAAAAATGATCAAACTACTCCCCTTTTATTTTTCTCATATATGATGATCCGATATAAAAACATAATCCCTAGTGGATTATATGTAAGTTATAAAGATCATTTATAGTGAAGGATAAAATAAATTTTTAATCAAAAGATTTTTAAGTCTATCAATCTTCAAAATATTTCTTTCCCTTCTAGAAAATGACATGTATAAAAGCTTATGATCTCTAGTAGAGCATTTGCAAGTTGTCAATGTCATTTGTGGTTGAGGGAAAAGATTCAAAGCTTTAAAGAAATCAACTTTACTTTAAAAATTCACCACCATGAAATCTGTCTTTAGGTCTAAGTCCGCTTTTACGGCATCCTACTGACTTTCTGGCTTCTGTCCGCTTTTATGGTAGCCAAACCTGATTAAATCTGTCTTTAGGTCTAAGTCAGCTTTTACAGCATCCTACTGATTTTCTGGCTTAAGTCCGCTCTTATGACAGCCAATCCTGATTAAATCTATTTTAGGTCTAAGTCCGCTTTTACGGCATCCTATTGACTTTCTGGCTTAAATCCGCTCTTACGGCAGCCAATCCAGTTTAAATACGTCTTTAGGTCTAAGTCCGCTTTTACGGCATCCTATTGATTTTCTGGCTTAAGTTTGCTCTTACGATAGCTAATCCTGATTAAATCTTTCTCTAGGTCTAAGTCCGCTCTTACGGCATTCTATTGACTTCTGGCTTAAGTCCGCTTTTACGGCAGCCATTCAATCTTAAATCTGTCTTTAGGTATAATTCCTCCTACGGCATCCTATTGACATCTTTGAAGTTAGGAGTTAGCATCCCTAGTGGCATCCTAATCTTCGTCCCGAAGAGAAGTATAAGCATCCCCAGCGGCATCTTCTCTTCATTAAATTTTAAATCTTAAATTTGTCTTTAAGTATAAAACCTCTTATGGCTTCCTATTGACATCTTTGAAGTTAGGAATAAGCTTCCCTAGTGGCATCCTAATCTTCATCCCGAGGAGAAGTATAAGCATCCCCAGCAGCATCTTCTCTTCATTAAATTGTAAATCTTAAATCTGTCATTAGGTCTAAGTCTTCTTTTACGGCATCCTATTGACATCCCGAGGAGAAATACAAGCATCCCTAGCAGCATCTTCTCTTCATTAAATCTTAAATCTTAAATCGATCCTCTATGTATGGTGTGAGTCCCCACACTTAGGCTTCCTTTCCATATGATCATCTGATCCTCTGAGGTTAGGTGTGAGTCCCCACACTTAGGCATCCTTTCCTCATGATCATTCGCTAGAGTTGGAGAACGCCCCTCGTGGCACCATCCTAGTGTAAATCTTAAATCTTAAATCAATCCTCTAAGGTTAGGTGTGAGTCCCCACACTTAGGCATCCTTTCCTTACAGTCATCCGCTAGAGTTGGAGAACACCCCTCGTGGCACCATCTTAGTGTAAATTGTAACTCTTAAATTGATCCTCTATGGTTAGGTGTGAGTCCCCACACTTAGGCTTCCTTTCTATAAGATCATTTGATCCTCTGAGGTTAGGTGTGAGTCCCCACACTAAGGCATCCTTTCCTCATGATCATTCGCTAGAGTTGGAGAACGCCCCTCGTGGCACCATCCTAATGTAAATCTTAAATCTTAAATCGGTCATCTATGAGGTGTGAGTCCCCATACTTAGGCTTCCTTTCCATATGATCATTTGATCCTCTGAGGTTAGGTGTGAGTCCCCATACTTAAGCATCCTTTCCTCACGATCATTTGCTAGAGTTGGAGAACGCCCCTCGTGGCACCATCCTAGTGTAAAACTTAATTTTTTAAAACTTCTAAGATTAGGTATAATCTATTCCATAGGTTACTCTCTTTTCTTAGAAGATGCCCTCTAGTTTGTTGAGTTAGGTATAAGTGCCCACTTGGTGGCATCCTATCACTTGAACTAGAAAGAAGACTCTAGTCTTATCAAAATTATTTTCAAATCAAAATCACATTCAAGCTCCTACTTTCATATCAAATTCCTTTCAAATCACAATGTTCATTCTTTCATACCTTGACTTTACTTAATGATATTAATCTAATTAGTTATCATTTTACTAAAGCCACCAATTCTAATATCAAACTTCAAATCAATTCTTCAACTCGAATCTCTATAAATTGTTCATTTTGATTATCTATCAAAATAACAAAATTCATTCAATTCATATATTCAGATCTTCAACTTCAATTTTGGATCCAGTTGATTGTTTCGGTCAACGCCAATACGCACGATAAACTTTGGTAAGTTTATCATGCTTATTGGGGGTCCATTTGTTGACCTCATTTTTTGAGGTCAATTTCCACGGGTTCATCTTTAGCACCAAGGTCTTCGTAACCTAGTGTAGACGTTGCCCCCACAGGATTTCTCTTAGGTGGATACCCATTGACGTAACGTCGACTCAAACCTACCATTCAATTCAAATCAAAATCAATTCAATCCAATTTCAATTCAACTCCAAAATGAACTCAAAACAGGCTCGATTTTTGACTCATCGATGTCGATCGACTCAATCTAATTTATTTTCGATCAAATTGATACATTATTGGGCTCAAATAAACTCACCAATCAAACCCAAATTTCTTTCTAATAAAGTCATATTTAATTTTTTGATCAAATCGGATTAACCTTTAAATCTTTCTTTAATCCTAGCCCTCTATTTGAATTGAGAGACAGATAGTTTCATTTAGACCAATTAAGGTTGAAATTGATTCAAAGAAATGATTAACATTATTAAAACCAAAATGAAATAAGAGTTTAAGGACCGGTCCAACTCCCCATCCCACGTCTCTCCCTCCCTCATATTTCGGAAACCACCCCATCTCTCACGGTCTTATTCACACACACAGAGCACGAACGACATCTCTCTCTCCCACTCTCAGCAATTGGCACGATCTCCTCACTCCCTCTAATTCGTGAAACCACCGCTCCCCGTCCATCTCCTGGCTCTTAGCCCGCACACCCCTAGGTGAAACTCCTCCCACATACAGCACGATCTCTCTCTCACTCCATCCCACGATCCCCCAATCCATTCACACAGAGAAAACGAGACCCCTCTCCCGTTCATCTCTGAGATTCGCAAAAGGAATTCCACTCTGTCTCCCGTCATTGTTTTTCTTCATTCATGAAATCCCCCAGGCTCCGCCTCCTCTTGCTTGCGAAATCTCCCAGTTCTGGAATACCCAAGGATCATCCTCACTCTAGTTCGCATAAATGAACCCAGCCCCAGAGTAGTTCGTTCAAAATCCCCTGCTCGTTTATCATCTTTGTTGCATGCAGGTACTTTGTCCTTCTTCTTCTTTATTGATTGCAAGAATAATAAACTTTTCCTTTTAATTTCACATAAAAACAAGTTATCACTTTTTCTTTCTTCATATAATTACATCAACTATTTAAAATAATTTCTGTTTCTCAAAATTAAATATTTCACAATTTTGATTTTGAAAAGGAAAGTTTTTATTGCTGTCAGGAAGAAGTAATGATGAATTTTATTCGTTTTGAAAAAGCTTTCTAGATGTCTCATATTCTTTTACTGTGTTGTAATAAAATATTATAGACATTTTGTTTATCTTATTATATATATTGTTTCTTAATTACAAGATAGTAATTAACATAATGCTCTAAATCTTAAAAAAAATGCTGCACTTGTTTTCCCTTCATAGAAAATAATATTTTATCATTCTAATTTTTTAAGTTGGAGTCTCGACTCTTTCAATTGTGTTGAGAAACATATTTATAATTCATTACAACATATCTTTTCTGAAATAAATATTCGAGAATGGGATAAAGGCTTGTTTATTATGTTATTTGGGTAGAAATAAATTCAAATTCATGTAAGATTTAAAAAAAAATGGTATAATTTCAATTTAATAAAACTTAAGAAGTTTAAAATCTTAGAATTATTTGACATAAATTTTCTTAAAAAAAGTTTGATAAAGTGTTTAGCTATGTGTTTCAAAATTTAAGATTTGGTGAGAATAAGAAATCCTTAAATCCTGTAAATCTCATGAATGTTATGATTTATTAAATCTTAGATTCAAGCAATAATATGATTGAAATGGGATTTATCAAAATAGTTGGATTTTAAAGTCCAAAAATTTCTCTTTGACGCCCTTCACACTACCTAGGCTAGTCTTTGTAGAAGCATGTGGTTGTCAAGAGAAAAGTGTGTTTGGTTTGAGAATTAAATTTTGAGATTTTGGAAAGTAAAAGGTGTATGTTTTAAAATTGTGAAACGTGTAAATGTATAATAGTGAAGTATTTGGCGTATTGATTTGGATTGTGTGTGTGTGTCTTGAGAAGTGAAACTTGATGTATGTGACTTTTTGAAAGCTTGAGATTTGTAAAGAGTTTGAAAAATGAAATTTAATGGTGATTTGAAAAATGGAAAAGTGTATGTTTTTAAAAAATATAAGAGAGATTTTGAAAAGTGAGATGTTTGAATTTTGGGAAAAGTGAAATGTGTTGGGAACTAATATTTGTATATGAGAGTGTATGAGTTTTGGTAAATGAGATGAAAAGTCATTTATGTTGGGAAGTGAGTTAGTTGGATGTTTATTAAAAAATGAAAGCATTGAAAATCAAAGGCTCTATTTCTTTCTACCTCTCTCTTTCCCCTTTTCACTTCCCCTTTCTTGTGCCTCAGAGTGAATATTGGAAAGATACAATATGCTATCAAAAGTAAAATGTTCAAAGGAAAGCAACAAATCCGGTGTTCAAGCCCGATGAAAGGTACGTCTTTATTTTTAGTAAATTTCAATTATTTTATTAATATTTATTAAAAGTGCTTTCTAATCCTTGTTTTTACCTATTTTTCTTTTCTTTATTTGCATGAACTACGAGGAATGGTACTGATCGAGTGGACAAAAGTACAAGGAGCTAATGACATAATCGCCTCTATCCAGCCGGGTAGAGGTGCTACGAGCGAAACCATCGGGTCGTAGCCCCCGGTGACTATGGATATTCTAAACTTAGAAAACTTTTAGGGGCCCCTTGATGTGGATTGTTCAAACCCTTCCATTTTAGGTCCCTGTAGTAACTTCAATTTAATTAGGATTACTTTTATTTGCTCTTAGATCTCTAAACCCTTTTTATTATACATATGCAAAGTCCTAAGGGTTAGTAATAACAAATATTTTTATCCTATATAACAGTAGAGACACTTAAGGATAATAATTAAGGACCGAGTCATAGAAAGCTTAGATTTAGGATGCATGCACACATTAGGATAGAAATATATAATATAGAAAATTTAGTGACATCTCACCTTAGGATTAGAGAATATCTTTAAACTAAAATTCAATTAATTATAAAACTTTAGCCAATAATTGACCTAGGACACATCAAAACCACACAACCTGTTACACACACTTAGAATTGTTTGTTAGGACAACCGACTCTAGTTTTAGGTTAGGCCGGTGCTTATTTCCTTACTACATTGTGACGGGCTTTCTCGGCTTTCATTGCATGCTGGATGTAAAATTGTTTGAATGTTTGTCTATTTACTTTTACTGCACTCTGTGATGTGATTTGGTTGACGATTAGATTACTCATAGGTTAGGAGCGATCTGATTGTTAACAAAATTTTCTACAGGTGGTCACACTCACGCAAGGCAGTAAAAAGGGGGCTAATTAATTAATAATTGCATAAATTCTACAGGTGCTTCAATTGCTTAGCCCCCAAATAAAAAGGGTGTGGCCAAGTATGGCTGAGTGATTTAATTTAAATGCTTATATATAACTGCTTGGGATGACTTTTGCTTAGGATAACCCTGCAGGCGGTCTAGATTTTCCTTTCCTTTTTTGTGATATAAATGCAAATGTAAATGTAATATATTAAAAGTTAAAAATGTGAAAGTGATTTTGAAAATGGGATATTACATCAGATTTGGAATCCAAAGAAAGGAGAATATACCTTAAAGGATTATTCTCTTTTATTTGGAAGGCCAAATTAGGATGATTTTAGTATCCCAATAGAAAAGAAAATTCCCCTTTTAGGGATGAGTTTCTTTTCATTTGGATATTCGGACCTGACGGATCCAAGGAGTTTGTAGAAAAAGAAAGAACAAGATGAAAACATAGAAGAAAGAGGATGAAAAACTGAAGATTCAAGGAAGAATATATCTCATTTCAAAAAATCACTTGCATCATTCTTAGGATTAGAATCTGGGTTTGTTGTCAGTGGTGCCCGGCCACTTTACTTTTCTACAAATTCTAGATGTAATTATATGGACATTGGACATTGGATATTAGATTTGAATTATTAAATTTGATTGTTTATATTATTTGCACAGTAGATTTTTTTAGGACCTTGCATGTCATGTTTTGTTGTAGCCTGGATACGAATCAAAGTGCTTTTTTTCGTAAGGGTACGCTTAAAATTCTTCTACTTGTAATTTTAATAAAAAAATTTAGGTTCACATAGTAACTCTAACGATCTAAGAAGTAAGCTTGGGACCGCCGAGAGTCAGCATAAGCATATTATTACTTTCTCTTCCTTGTTAGGAACCTCCCCGCCTGCGGGTTCTGGCAGACCACTTGACCTATGAGGGTGCAGTTCTGTCAAGGGGAAGTTGTGCAATCTCTAGGGAAAAAACATATTTTCTAAGCCTAATTTTTAAACTGTTTCATATTCATTTTATGCATTCGAGTCAATTAGCATGCATTGCATTATATACAAATTAAAAAAGAGTCTAAAATATTGATTGCATTTTTAGGCATATCTCACCATACATAAGTTGAGGGGACAATTAGGATCTGTCTTAGATGTCGGCCCCCAATTCCTTAAAACTTAAGCAACATCCATATCTATCTTTCATAAGAGACTTAAAACATGATTTTAAAGCGCCTAGGTGGTTAGCTGGCTCCCCAATCTAGGCCGGGATAAGTCCAGATTTGCACTAAATTAGTTAGGTTTGGGTCACTATTTTATAGTACCCAAATTAGATTTAGGTTCTGAGGCAGATTTTTTTAAGATCTTAAGCCCTCGCCCTCCGGGAATATAATCCCAACTTTCTAATAAAATATCAACTTAAATATAAAATTTCTCTCTTAAAATATAAAGCCCAACATAGGATAGACTGGGGTTGCCTCTGAACTTCTCAGAATCTGGCTCCTCCTACTTTTCCTCATTTGACTCACTAATAAATGTTCAACATTGAGCTTTTTCTTTGAAAAATTCCTACTTCTGTTCCTTGTCTTTTACTTTATAGTCAAAGGGTATGAAATCACTGCATTAATCGAGAGTTTTCTTAGGAGCATTCCTCCTAAGATGTAATAATTATAGGAGCTTGCTCCTATAGGGATTTGAGAACCCCAGACTAAAATAAACCTTGTTTTATTCGTATAAAACAAAGGAAGAATCTTTGGGAACATAGATATTTTTAAAACCTCATTTCTAATTTTGAATAGACTTGTAGAATATTATTATTATCTTTTCAGATAATATAATATTATACTTGTTATATTCAACTTTAGAAATAATAAATTTTATAAAACTCATTCTCGATTTTGGATATATTGAAGAATGTTATGTTTGTCTTTTAAGATGATATAATATTCATCTTGTCATATCTAAATAAAAGAATGAATAAACTTTTTTTAAAAAACGTATTTCTATCTTTAAACATATTCTATAGAATTTCATGTTCATCTTTTGAGATGTTATGTTATTCTTTGAACTATGTTTGATTATAAAAATATCAATTTTCAAAACCGTATTCTGATATTGGATCCATTGTAGAATATTGTGTCGGCCTCTCGAGACTGTATTTTATTCTCAATGTAGTATTCGATTAAAAAATAGGAGAAAATCAAAATCTGCGTGGTGATACATAATTTTTGTTCACCAGATCTTTCAAAATTTCAAGCTCAGGAAGAGGCTTTTTGGAAGCAAAAAGCTACGGACAAACACCTGGTTGAGGGTGATTGTAATACTAGGTATTTCTATGCTTAAACTAAGAGGAAGAAGGCTAAAAATAACATTACGAATATTCAAAGAACTGATGGCTCCTTTTTTAATGATACTATTGAGATTGCTAATCTTGCTGTGAGTCATTTCAAGAACCATTTTAATAAAGTTTTTAACCTTATTCAAGCTTTGGATCATTCTTTTACTCCTAGCTTTATTTCTCATGATGATAATACCCTCCTCTCCTCATCTCTGTCTTTTGATGAGGTTAAAAATACGGTTTTTGATATGAATAGCGATTCTGTTGCCGGCCCGGATGGTTATACGACTTTTTTTTCCAAAAATGTTGGCATATTCTTTATGATGATATTTTTAATGTTGTTATCGATTTCTTTGAGGGTAACCCTGTTCCTAAACTTTTTATGTGCACTTCTCTTGTTCTTATCCCTAAGTGTCCTGGTACGCAATCATGGAATGACTTTAGGCCTATAAGTCTTTGCACATTTTTTAACAAATTGCTTTCTAAGATTATGTCGAACAGTCTATCTTCTTTGTTACCTAAAATTATTTCTTCCTCTCAAATGGGTTTTGTTAAAGGTAGGGCTATTATGGATAATATCTTGTTGGCACAAGAATTTTCTCATGATTTAGATGTTAAAGTAAGGGGTGGTAATATGAATTTGAAACTTGATATTGCCAAGGCTTATGACAATATGTGTTGGAGTTTCATTTATTTTATGTTGGAGCGTTTTGGCTTTAATTCTACTTTCATTTCTCTTATCAAAAGTTGTATTGAGAATGTCTATTTCTCTATTATTTTGAATGGCTCTAACCATGGTATTTTCAAGTCTTCTCATGGGATTAGGCAAGGTGACCCTATCTCTCTTGCCCTGTTTATCATCTCGACTGAATTTCTATCTAGAGGTATTTCTAACTTATTTTACCTTAATCCTACTCTTTATTATCAGACTATGGGAGGCTTTCAATTATCCCATCTTTACTTTGCTGATGACTTTATTGTCTTTTTTAATGCTTCTATTAATAGAGTTAAGAAAATTATGTCCTTTTTCATTATGTTTGAATAAGTTAGTGGTCTCTCCTTTAGTAAAAATAAATGCATTTTTATTAGTTCTAAAAACATTTCTAATGATCGTATTCGTGCTATTAAAGCTGCTACTGGTTTTACTCACACTAATTTGCTATAAAGTATCATGGTGTCCCCTTGTTTAAAGGTAGAAAACATTCTTTTCTGTTTGATGGTCTGGTTGACTCTGTGCACAACAAATTGTTATCTTGGGATTCTAATTTCTTGAGCTTTGGTGGTCATATCACTTTAAATAAAAGCGTCCATTGTGCTTTACCTGTATATATTTTTTAAACTTTACTTCCTACGCAATCTGTTTGTGATAGGATCCATAAGATTATTAATAAGTTTTTTTTGGAAGGGTTCTAATTCTACTTCTAAAATTATGTGGCCTTCTTGGGAAAAAGCTTGTGGCATATTGGAAGAAGGTGGTATTGGTTGCAAATCCTTATCTGACATGGCTAAGGCATTTTCTTTTAAACTGTGGTTTAATTTTGTTCTAAAGAGAATCTTTGGGCTCAGTTTATGCATGCTAAATATTGTGGGGATCTTCACCCCACTACTTTGTCGATTAAGCCCGAGGATTCAAAAATTTGGAAACGGCTATGTAAGCTTAGATGGGAGATGGATTTCATTATTTTCTAAGGGCTTGGAAATGGGAACATCATTTTTTGGAAGGATAAATGGCTTGGTAATGATTCTATTGATTTATTACTTAATACCTCTTCAATTGATTCTCTTAAAGTTAATTTCTTTTTTAAAGACAATGGTTGGGATGTGGACAAGCTTTTGAAATTTTTTCCTAGCTGCATTATTGACAGGATTCTTACTTTAAGTTTTAATATTAATTCTAAATATGTGGTTATGTGTGATTACTC
Source organism: Dendrobium huoshanense (assembly GCA_016618105.1). Lineage (NCBI taxonomy): Eukaryota > Viridiplantae > Streptophyta > Magnoliopsida > Asparagales > Orchidaceae > Dendrobium > Dendrobium huoshanense. Next base: position 30,636,432 of record CM028342.1, on the reverse strand, counting down.
TAATGATGGGGCTTTCCATATTAAGCATGTGTGGTTGTCTTTTATAAGTAATAGGCCTATTGCTAAGATCTTTTCTAACATTTGGCATAAGAACATCCCTAAAATTATTTCTATCTTTATGTGGAGATTGCTTCATAAATTTCTTCCTGCCATTGATAATCTTATGAAAAAAGCTTTTTCTTTTGCTTCAAAATGCCAATATTTTTTTTTCATTCTGAAACCTTGCATCATATTTTCATCTCGAGTCCTATGGCTATTAAGATGTGGGTTTTCTTTGATGACCTGTTCCATTTAAACATTTTTAATCATCATTTGTCTCTTAAGGTCATTTTGAAGGCTTGGTTTGTTGAGGGAAAAGGCAACATTCAGAATACTATCCCATCTATGGTCTTTTGGTACATTTGGCTGGAAAGAAACAATGCTCTGTTTAATGGGGTTAAGATGAACCACCTTAATATTATTCATAAGGTTAAAGATAATGTGTTAGCTATGGTGGCTGTTAATTTAATTTATGTTAAGAGTTTTATGAACTATTCTCACTTGGCTTCTTTCTTTGGGTTGACTATGCTGGGTAATCCTGTTGCTATTAAATCTATTCCTTGGATTAAGCCTATGCCCAGTCATTTCAAACTTAATGTCCATTGGTGTTTTGCTGATAAAACTGGTGGTTGTGGTGGTTTGATCAGGGATTCTAATGGTAGTTTGGTGCTTTCTTTTGCGGGTCCTATTATGAATGGAAATATGGAGTATGCTATGTATATGATTATTCTTTATGGCTTCCAATTGTGCATTCCTCTTAATGTTACTACCTTGATTATTGTGGTCAATTCGGGTATTAACATCTCCTATTTACAGACTTCGGAGGAAAGAGGCTGTAACCCGAGCATATTTTATGTTGTTAGGGATATTAAAAAGCTTCAGATCTTCATTAATTCATCTTTTAATGTAATTGACAAACCTGCTAATGCTGCAGCTATTTGGCTTGCTAACTTTGGCTGTAACCTGGATGGGTTCACTGAATATGGTATTCCTTATATCCCTGTTCATCTTAAAGGTTTGTTACATCATGATCAGCTGGGTATTCCTTATGTGTAGAGGTAATTGGTTGCTTTTCTATTTGCTTGATTTAGTCTTCTGTTTTATTTCTGCTGTGGCTGTTTCTCTCTAGATCCCCTATTGGGGATTGTCCCTAGCCTTGACGGTTTCTAGGTTTGGTGCCTACTTTTTTTGTTTCTGGTTGGGCATTTTGCATCTGTGGGTTTTGGTGCTTATTTTTTGGAGGTTCCATTGCTGGTTTGTAAGTTCGCCTCTCTAGTTGGGTTTGCTGCCATTGGTTCTGGGCTGTAGGTGTTCTGATGGTGTGCTTCGTGCCTGGTTTCCTTTGTGTATTTTTTGGTTTTTTTGTTTTGGATCAGTGCTACTGTGATTTCTATTATTGTTTTCATATTATGATGACCTCTGCTGCAATCCTTGGCTTCTCTGGTGATACGTTTTTCCACTGTCTCTATTTGGCTTCTTATTTGGTCAGCAAGCTGTTGATCAATATCTATAAGTCTGACTTTGTTGAAATCTTAATCACTTATATTACCTTTTATTCTGAGAATTGTTGCTATATGGCTACTATTAATCTTTATTTTTGGCCTTCAATTTGAATTATTAGATGTGATACTAATACTATTTCAGTTTGTAGTTGTTTTTCTTTTGTCTCTTCTTTTTTGCAGAGGATACAGGTCCTCAACAATTTTGGCAGAAACATGGTGCGTAAGATTATTTAATGGTCTTTCTTTTTTGGATGCTGGTCTTTTGCATCATTATTTTGTTCTTAGGGTCCTTGTACTCTTTTGATAGTGGAAACTATTGGCTTGTAGGTTTTCTTTTCATTTATTTTGTAGCTCTTTTGAGCAATAGTGAGCTGACGGTTTCCCTTAAAGACTCTGTAACTCATTTTTTATATTAACGTGTAGGCCCCTCAGTGGGTTTTAACCAAAAAATAAAAAAAAATAAAATAAAAAACCTTCAATTACAATTCCCTTGTATTTAAACATCTAATCTTTGATCAACTATTTGATTGATTGAGTAGCCAAAAGATCCAATGTAGATATGTCAAAATGAATATACATTTTTTCAAAAGCCAAGAGGAATCTACCTTTGTGATCATGAAAAACCCCTCCAAATCCATCTTTATAAGAGGGTAGTAAGGCTGCATCCACATTTACCTTTATCCACTTGGGTGGGGGAGGATACCAATGCAAATTTGACAGTCTAGTAGACTGATTAGCATCCCATATACTAGAGACTTTACAAGTTCCTTGAGCATATATTAAAGCATAACTCATTGCATTAGAACTAATAATTAGTGAGCTATCTTCACTCCCATTATGAATCAACTTGTTTATTAATTTCCATGTAAAGAACACAACATTACAATACAAATTAACCATGAAAGAACTTTGTCTAGTCAACCAATTACAACAATCCATCAAGGATTCAAGTACTGCAAACCCCCTCTTTCCAATTTGATTTAGAACTTCCTTCAGCATTGCACACCTAACAGCAACATGATCTCCATCTTTCATTTCATTACAACTCCTCGGACATTGGCTTTCCCTTTGCAATCTTTTATATTTAAGAAACTGATAAGTAGGAATGGCATTGTTAAAAATTCTCCACCATAGAATCTCCACCCTAGGGCTCAAATTACATTTTTTAATCTAACTCCAGAACTACTTCGATGCAGTATGCATAATAGACCTCTTGAACACCATAGAAGAAATGGATTTCCCAGTTTTTCGATAAAGCAACTCCATATTATCTTCTTCAATTCTAGAAAAAAACCTTTATTTGTGAGAATAAATTTACAATATCCTTTCCCATAAATTTGCTTATTACTTCCACATTCCATCTTCTGTTAATACTTAAATTAGCTATCAAAAAACTGCAACTGTCATGTGAGATAACAAAAGTTGGCCATTTGCTAATGCTTGTGTCCAAAAGTTGGCCATAACAGCCTTAAATCCAAAGAGAAAATTATGGCATTCCCAATTAGGCCCCTCTAATCTATTATCATAAGTTTGTGAGCTTTTGTTTAGTATACATTGAAGAAATCTTAAATGTATGTATGTATGCATGGTAGGGTAAAGGTGTTTGTGTATATGACAAGACTACCATTTCATCATAGAATTAGCATACATATTTCTACAAAATTTCGAACATGCACACTAAAATAAACCTATAAAAAATGTACCAACTAAATCATTTCTACCACTCAAAGGAATAATATGCATGTAAAATGATGTAGTATATAAAAGAGCAGTGCATAAATAAAACTTTTTTTTTTTTTTTTTAATATAAATATAATCTAGGGCCTATTGAAAAGTAAAAGGTGGCAAAGATACACCACAATAGGCTTAAATTTCTACTCTTATATAATATAAATTTAAATATGATTGCTTACTTTAGTACTTATATTCAAGCTTTAGAATCATCTTTATGATTGCAAAAGATAGTGCTCTTAAAAGGAAGAAGATTTATTTCCTTTTGGAGCTCTATATGTAAGAAAACATCTTTATTCATTTTATAACTCTAGGTAATGTACAACTTAATTTATCCATACAAGCATCTATATCATTAAATTTATAATTAAATTTACATGTACATCAAGTCCTAAATATATTCTTCTTTCTACAAGAAAGTGAAAGGATGATGCATATAAAGAATGTAAAAGTGCAAATGCATATGTATAGAATCTAATGCATCTAATTCAACCAAGAAGAGTCTAAGATACACACACAAAAATATCAGCGTGAAATCTAGAGTACATGAAGTAAGTAAACAAACATAAGATTATCTCTATGCAAGGTATCTACAAACAAAACAAACCACACCACTAGCTTAGCCTAGGCTAGAGTTAGTTATCCTATCAAACCATCTAAAGTGTATGTAGTAAGATGTAAGATTTGGATATGTCCTAAGTTTATTATTATTTAATGTTAACTAAAAATTTATTTTTTAATTTATTTTAGGTCAAAGGGGTTTTATTTCAATTTAAATTTTAGTATTTTATAATTCAAGTTTCATTCTAATGAATATATTTTAAGTTATAAATTATTTATTTTATGTTTTAATGAACATAGTGCTCAATAATCATTTAAGTACAAGGAGTTATTAATCAGCAAGCCCTAGGCACATATTTTTAATGCATTGGATTCCTCCTTGGGGATTAAAACCAATGCATAGAGTCCTTAATTTTATTTAGGCTTTTTAATGATTTAGATTTTAAAGATTCTAGTTAAGTATTCACTTCAACAATTTCAAACACTCAATTGAGTAATCCTAGGCTCATAATTGTAATGCATTTGATTCCCCTGATGGGATCAAATCAAGTGTGTAGTGGTTTTTTTTTTTTTTTTTTTTTTTTTTTAAATCAAGTGTGTAGTGGTATTTGATTTATTTATCTTCTTTATTTAAGTTATTTTGTTTTATCTTATTTATATAATTCAAACTTTATGTTTAATATATCAATTTTAATTTACTTTTATTTTTATTGTTTGTTCTCTAATCTTGATTTATTTAGCTAATATATTTATGAATTTCTAGGATTTAAATTAATTTTTTTTATTACATAACTTTATTTATTAATTAAGTTGATCAAGATTTTATTTTATTTTTACTTTAGATTCTAGTTTTGTTTGATTTTTAATAAATTATACATTTAATTTGGACTTGAATGTAATTTAGCTTCATTATTTTTAATTTTTACATATTTACTTATGTTCTCACAAAATCATACAAATTAATTAATTTAAATTTAAATAATTATTCTATTTCTTATTTTTGATCAAAATCAATTTCAAACTACTTGAAATCTTCACAAGAGGTCAGGAATGACCCTAAAGATTATTACAAGAGTTTCAAAAAAATTTGGGAATTTATTTATGTTTTTTTTATTTATTTAATGAATTTTTTTATTTTCAATTAATATTCATTAAAGTTTTTTATCTGTCTTCTCTATTTTTTTGAAAGATCTTTACATTTATGGTTATAAGAAATTGTTTCATACCTTTTTATTTAATTTTATTTTTAATGATTTATTGAAAATCTTAAGTCAATTATGTAAGGTTTATAAGGATCACTAAGTGACAAACCAAATGAACCCTGAACTTCTTGAAATTTAAACCACAGGTAAATTAAGATCTAAAGAACAAAAGAAGTATCAAGTCATTACTGTTTTCCTTAGGTTCAAAATTAATTTC
>CM028342.1:30615680-30630680 GCA_016618105.1 Dendrobium huoshanense | reverse complement strand
TAGGTTATCGAACAGGGGAGGTCGGGTAATGGAATACCCTTCCGTAGTGTTACAATTCCTAATGTTAGCCATGGATCAAAATTCAAAAGTTTTCAAACTTTAATTTTTGAATCCCGCTCTGATACCACTTGAAATTTCGTTAGGGATGTTAAGCTGTATGAACTTAGTCCCAAGCTAACCAAGAGGGGGGGTGAATTGGTATTTTAAAAAATATTTTCATAAAGAAAGAAAATTGCATAAACCAAATCACACCACAAAAAATAAATACGGAATTTAAAAGCGCGGAAGCAAAAAAAGGAACATAGAAATTTGTAGTGGTTCGGTCGACTCGACTTACGTCAACTCCTTGGAGGCACCCTTCAAGTATTGCACTACAAAACATGACTCTCCTTTATCTCCCACGGCTAGGCGGAGAAGCCCTCACAAGAATCTCCTTTTTGCCACCCCGGCAAGGCAAAGAACCTTCCTCCTTTTGCTTCCTCCTGAAGCTGGCAGAGAACCAAAACCAAAAGTAAACTCCTTACCTCTACCGACCCTTCCACAAACGAGAAACTCTAGACGAAGACGAAGCAGAGCGATCCTTGAAGCAACCCTTGTGAATCCCCTCACAAGCTCCCCCTCACAAGATCCTCACTCTCTCCTCTCTCTCTTTCTCTCCTCAAGGTCTTTTCAGGTCAAGGCAGCAGCCAAAGATGTTGAAAAACGTTGAACAAGAGCTCTTAAATAGAAGAGCTATAAAAGAGCTCATTAATTTCAAGTTGCCGACAATATCGTCCAGGTCGATATGGACATCGGCCTGGCCGATCAGTACAAATCAATGAAGATTGGCCAGAGCATAGCCCTGGATGCAAAGCTGGACGATTGAAAATTGGCTTGATCGTCCTGGCCGATCAGTTCAAATCAGAGGAAAATCATCTTGACAATAGCCCTGGATACGGGCTGGCCGATATTGATCGTCCTGAAGTAACTTAAGGTTTTTGACTGGATCGTCCTGGTCGATCGTATCAATCATCCTTAATTACTCCCTTGATTTCCTGAACAATTATGGCATAATTTGTGAATATCGTCCAGGTCGATCCGAGGATCGTCCTGGCCGATAATTTAAAAATACAGTATACCATAATTGACTATGGTGGCTACTTCTTTCTGTTTTGAGCTTATCGTCCTGGCCGATATACGTATCGTCCAGGACAATCTGTTAATGTCGGCTGCCTTAATTAAGAATTCTTAATTAGACTTTTTGTTTTAAGCTGATCGTCCAGGCCGATCCAAAAATAATCCTGGCCGATATGTGTAAAAACAGAAATTCTAAGTCTCTGAAGTGTGTGTGTGAAGGGTTACATAGCATCAGTCTCTTTGACAATTACAAGTAGACTCAAAAGGTGAAAATTAAACGTACAGACTGACTCAATCCTAAACCTACGCAATCCTGAACTTGCTTCTTCTTGATCGTCCGATCTTCGATTCCTGAAAAGTTAGAAGCAACAAGTAGTCCGAGAGAAATAGTGTTTGTCAATCATCAAAACATAAGTCATGAAAAATAGATTTGCAACAGTGAGTTAGTTTGATGTTTATTAAAAATGAAAGCATTGAAAATCAAAGGCTCTATTTCTTTCTACCTCTCTCTTTCCCCTTTTTACTTCCCCTTTCTTGTGCCTCGGAGTGAATATTGGAAAGATACAATATGCTATCAAAAGTAAAATGTTCAAAGGCAAGCAACAAATCTGGTGTTCAAGCCCGAAGAAAGGTACGTCTTTAGTTTTAGTAAATTTCAATTATTTTATTTTTATTTATTAAAAGTGCTTTCTAATCCCTATTTTTACCTGTTTTTCTTTTCTTTATTTGCTTGAACTATGAGGAACGGTACTGGTCGAGTGGACAAAAGTACAAGGAGCTAATGACGTCAGTCGCCTCTATCTAGCCGGGTAGAGGTGCTACGGGCGGAACCATCAGGTCGTAGCTTCCGGTGACTGTGAGTATTCTAAACTTAGAAAACTTTTAGGGGCCCTTTGATGTGGTTTGTGCAAACCCTTCCTTTTTAGGTCCCTGTAGTAACTTCAATTTAATTAGATTACTTTTATTTGCTTTTAGATCCCTAAACCCTTTTTATTATATATATGCAAAGTCCTAAGGGTTAGTAATAATAAATATTTTTATCCTATATAATAGTAAAGACACTTAAGGACAATAATTAAGGACCGAGTCTTAGAAAACTTAGACTTAGGATGCATACACACTTTAGGATAGAAATATATAATATAGAAAATTTAGTGATATCTCACCTTAGGATTAGTGAATATCTTTAAACTAAAATTCAATTAATTAGAAAACTTTAGCCAATGATTGACCTAGGACATATCAAAACTACACAACCTTTTGAACACACTTAGAATTATTTGTTAGGATAACTGACTCTAGTTTTAGGTTAGGCCGGTGCTTATTTCCTTACTGTATTGTGACGGGCTTTCTCGGCTTTCATTGCATGCTGGATGTAAAATTATTGGAATGTTTGTCTATTTACTTTTACTGCACTCAGTGATGTGATTTGGTTGACGATTAGATTACTCGTAGGTTAGGAGCGATCTGGTGGTTAACAAAATTTTCTGCCGGTGGCCACACTCACGCAGGGCAGTAAAAAGGGGGCTAATTAATTAATAATTGTAGAAATGCTACAGGTGCTTCAGTTGTTTAGCCCCCAAATAAAAAGAGTGTGGCCAAGTGTGGCTGAGTGATTTAATTTAAATGCTTATATATAACTGCTTGGGATGATTTTTGCTTAGGATAACCCTGCAGGCGGTCTAGATTTTCTTTTCCTTTTCTGTGATATAAATGCAAATGTAAATGTAATATATTAAAAGTTAAAAATGTAAAAGTGATTTTGAAAATGGGATATTACAACCTATTTGGAATCCAAAGAAAGGAGAATATACCTTAAAGGATTATTCTCTTTTATTTGGAAGGTCAAATTAGGATGATTTTAGTATCCAAATAGAAAAAAAATATCCCTTTTAGGGATGAGTTTCTTTTCATTTGGATATCCGGACCTGACGGATCCAAGGAGTTCGTAGAAAAAGAAAGAACAAGATGAAAAAATAGAAGAAAGAAGATGAAAAACTGAAGATTCAAGGTAGAATATATCTCATTTCAAAATCACTTGCGTAATTCTTAGGATTAGAATCCGGGTTTGTTGTCAGTGGTGCCCGGCCACTTTACTTTTCTGTAAATTCTGGATGTAATTATATGGACATTGGACATTGGACATTATATTTGGATTGTTAAATTTGATTTTTTATATTATTTGTATAGTAGATTTTTTTAGGACCTTGCATGCCGTGTTTTGTTTTAGCCTGGATACGAATCGGAGTGCTTTTTTTCATAAGGGTATGCTTAAAATTCTTTTACTTGTAATTTTAATAAAAAAAATTTAGGTTCACATAGTAACTCTAATGATCTAAGAAGTAAGCTCAGGACCGCCGAGAGTCAGCATAAGCATATTATTACTTTCTCTTCCTTATTAGGCACCTCTCTACCTGCGGGTTCTGGCAGACCACTTAACCTATGAGGGTGCAGTTTTGTCAAGAGGAAGTTGTGCAATCTCTAGGGAAAAAACCTATTTTCTAAGCCTAATTTTTAAACTGCTTCATATTCATTTTATGCATTCGAGTCAATTAGCATGCATTGCATTAGATACAAATTAAAAAGAGTCTAAAATATTAATTGCATTTTTAGGCATATCTCACCATACATAAGTTGAGGGGCCAATTAGGATCTGTCTTAGATGTCGGCCCCCAATTCCTTAAAACTTAAGCAACGTCCATATCTATCTTTCATAAGAGACTTAAAACATGATTTTAAAGCGCCTAGGTGGTTAGCTGGCTCCCCAATCCAGGCCGGGATAAGTCCAGATTTGCACTTCATTAGTTAGGTTTGGGTCACTATTTTATAGTACCCAAATTAGATTTAGGTTCTCAGACAGATTTTTTTTTAGATCTTAAGCCCTCGCCGTCCGGGAATATAATCCCAACTTTCTAATAAAATGTCAACTTAAATATAAAATTTCTCTCTTAAAATATAAGTCCCAATATAGGATAGAATGGGGTTGCCTCTGAACTTCTCAGAATCTGGCTCCTCCTACTTTTCCTCCTTTGACTCACTAATAAATGTTTAACATTGAGCTTTCTCTTTGAAAAATTCTTACTTCTGTTCCTTGTCTTTTACTTTGTAGTCAAAGGGTATGAAATCACTGCTTTAATCGAGAGTTTTCTTAGGAGCATTCCTCCTAAGATGTAATTAACTATAGAAGCTTGCTCCAATAGGGATTTGAGAACCCCAAACTAAAATAAACCTTATTTTATTCGTATAAAACAAATGAAGAATCTTTGGGAATGTAGATATTTTTAAAACCTCATTTCTAATTTTGAATAGAATTGTAGAATGTTATTATTATCTTTTTAGATAATATAATATTATACTTGTCATATTCAACTTTAGAAATAATGAATTTTATAAAACTCATTCTCGCTTTTGGTTATATTGAAGAATGTTATGTTTGTCTTTTAAGATGATATAATATTCTTCTTGCCATATCTAAATAAAATAATGAATAAACTTTTTTCAAAAAATGTATTTATATCTTTAAACATATTCTATAGAATTTCATGTTCATCTTTTGAGATGATATGTTATTCTTTGAACTATGTTTGATTATAGAAATATCAATTTTCAAAACCCTATTCTGATATTGATGTTGAGTCCAGTAATTAGGTTGTTAAGCCTAAGTAAATGTCCCACGGCTACCAAGAGGGGGGTGAATTGGTAGTTTTAAAAAATCTTAAACCCTCTTAATGATAAAGTTGAACCGAAATAAAATTTTCTTTTAAAGTTTGTAGAAAAATGTTTTTCAACCACAGAGTTGTTAAAACTAAAATTTAAAGTGCGGAAACGTAAAAGCAATAAAGTAAATGACACCAGATTTATAGTGGTTCGGTCTATAACCAGACCTATATCCACTCCTCAGAGGCACCCTCTAAGTGTTGCACTAATACCACAAAGTGACTCTCCTTTAGCACCCACAGCAAGGCGGAGAAGCCTGTACAAAACACTCTTTTCACCACTACCCGGTGCGGCAGAGAACCGTCGTCCTTTTACACAATCCACAGTGCTGGCAGAGAACCGTCGTCCTTTTACACTCTCCTAGTGTGGGCAAAGAACCCTACGGCTGTTCACACTCTCTAAGTGTAGGCAGAGAACCTTCGTCCTTTTACACTCTCCTAGTGTGGGCAGAGAACCCTTCGTCTGTTCACACTCTCCAAGTGTCGGCAGAGAACCGGATCTCCTTGACTGATCTTCTCATAAGAATCTAGAAGGAAGAAAGAAAAGAGTGAAGAAATCCAATTTCACAAATAGAGACTCTTACCTTAGTAATCCAAGTGAAGCCTTCTCGCTCCAATGGTAGGAATCTTCCTTTGAATGCTCTCTTCCACTCTCTCCTTGGCTATTCTCTCAAGAGGCACGAAGATCAAATGACAAAAAGATAGGGTGGCAGTCTAATATGGACTATTTATACAAAAGACATAAAAAACCGCCCAAAAACTGCAAGTTTCCAATTCTGTACGCAGTGGATCGTCCTGTACGATCCTGGATCGTCCTGGACGATTTTACTTAAACGATCTGAAACGACCCAATTTGTATATGTGTACGAAATGACTTCGTACAGCTGATCGTCCTGTACGAACTAAGTTCGTCCAGTACGAACGGTTATTACAAGGTCGGTTCTAGAAACTGCTGAAAACTGTTCTAAGTCGGTTAATCGTTTGGACAAAATATGTTCGTCTGGACGAAAATTTTCCAGAGAGTCGATCGTCCTGGATGATTATTTATTTCGTCTGGACGAAAATTTTCCAGAGGACCAATCGCCGCGGACGATAATTCATTTTCGTCTGGACGAAAATTTTCCAGAGAGCTGATCGTCCGGTACGATATTTATTTTCGTCGGGACGAAAATTTTCCAGAGGACTGGTCGCCTCGTACGATGATAAAATTTGTCTGGACGAAAATGTTACAGAGAACCCATCGTCTGGGACGATAATAAAATTCGTCCTGGACGAATAGGACTTAGAAAAAAAATTTCCAAGCAAGTTCCTATTCGTTCCAAGTGCTCTATAGGAGATAACTGACAGATCGTCCAGTACGATAAATATCGTCCTGTACGATCAGTATAGAATTTCAAGATCTCCTTATTTGTGTGTGTGAGATTTTATTCACTCAATTACAATCACTCCCTTTCAAAATTAATTCAAAGAAAAGACAAACTTCAAATAAACAAAATATCTCATGTTGAATTTGATTTGAAGTTTTCGTAGTCTGGAGTCTGATTTTTCTGAAATGTTAGTACACACAAGAGCAAATGCAAATCTTCTAAAATTGTTAGGAGATAACTATACATCTGAACAATAATGTTTGGAATCATCAAAACTACATAAGTTTCACAAATATAAATCATTCAAATAGCAACTATTCAAACAATCTCCCCCTTTTTGATGATGGCAAAACAATTATTATTAGTATGGTTTCAAGTTAAAACAAATCTCTTATCTCCTAAACTCCTCCTGAATTTATGAGTACATTAAAATAAGGAGGCATTAAAGAACAATATTTTTGTTTTTCAAATTTTTAACACAAAAAAAAAACTTGCAAACAGAACAATCAAAAATAGAAAACACAAACCACAAAAACACAAAACACAATCATAATAATTTCTCCCCCTTTTTGACAGCAACAAAAAGTGAAGAAGAAAAAGACAAGAAATGTAAATAATTATATGAAATTCATTTTAAAATTTAATCTAAATTGTGATTTGACATAGGGTATGCAATTTTAAACTAAAGATATTATATCAATCATAGAAATTCATTAAATTTAAGAAGTGATATAACATTGTAAGTAAGAAGAATTTATCAAAGACATGATTCAATTTAGACATTTGACTATTGAAAATCATTACAAGAGAGATGTATAAAAATTCTATATTTCAAAGTTCAATAGAATATAAATGAACATAAGATTAATTTGAATTAAGAGATTGAACGAATTTGGAAAGAAGAGAATTACCTCATGTGGCGCTTTGCGCATCTTTTCAAAGTTTTGGAGCACATTTTTGTGCATTTTTCCTTGGTTGGGCTTATTTTGTGCCTCTTTTTCACTTTGCAAATTTTTGCGAATTCCTTTTGATTTTTGTACATTTGTACAATGTTCAAGAGTAATTTGACCAATTCTTTCCAAAATCTATAATCTAAAATTTCAAATATTTCTAGGTGCATAAATATCATTTGAGCATAGAAATACAAAATAAGAAAACATCAAAATTGCAATAATAATATTAACTTTTATGTAGTCTAAATGAATAGACATGAATTTAAAAGTTCTAATTACAACAAGTTATAAACAAATTATAAATTTAGAAAGTCTAGATTTTCTAATATAGATAATCTCAAATTACAATCGAATTTAAGCACTATATAGATTAAATAATACTAATGAAATTACAAACATTAACCACATTTCAAAACAAATCTAATAGAAACAAACTTTCATTGATATTAAAGAAACAGATTACAGAAAAAAAATACATTGAACTTAAAAACATAAAAACAAACACATTACAATAAAAAAGATAACTTAAAAACAAACAAACAAAAACAAAAAAAAATACAACAGACACAGACATAAAAACAATTTCTACTGTTCTGGAGGAGGAGGAGGAATGCCGCCAAAGAGGTTGAAGTAGGAGGCCATCAACATTACATTGGTATTTATTTCATGAACTTCATCTTTAATATTACCAATGTCATGTTGCTGCTGCGTAAGTTGAGCATCAAATTGATCAAACCTTTGATCAATGTGAGTCTCTAGTCTATCAAATCTCTCAATCAGATTCTGGTAATTTGATTGAGAAGCAGAAGCTTGCACTCCTTCTTCTTCTTCTTCTTCTGAAGCACTGGCATGTGCTTTTTCTTTTTCCTCCTTGAAGAGCAATCTGAATGATGCATCGTTATAGTAAACTGGCTCTTCATATTCTTCATCAGGATGCACTATATTGTACTTCTTTTCCAAAATATAAGTAATTAAGTGCCCTAATGAAATGTTCTTCTTCCTCTTCTGATCAACATGTCCTATTTCTGAAAGCCCATAGATATGATCTATGATGAGTTGGGCTTCATCAATAGGATTTCTTTGCATGATTAAAAAAGTTAGACAAGAAAGGAGAGGAGTAATGTTAATCCTATCACCAGCTTTAGGAATGATTGAGGATCGAAGGATATGCTGGATGATTCGGGCATCTTGGGTCATACCGGAGACTCTAGCAACATGATTGTCAATCATATTTTCTCTAATTACCCTATTGATTTGAAACCATTTGAAGGAGGTTTCTGACATTAGGGTGTGGGCTCTATATCCCTCAGTTCTTAAGTTTAAAAATGCACCAAGGTCGTGCTTGGTGATCTCAACTTTTTTCTTAAAAACAAAAGAACTAATGATAGAGTGGTCAGAATTGAAGCTCATGTTTGCTAGAAAGTAATGGTAGGTTTGCTTATTGTAGAAGTGGGCGAGAGAAAGAATGAATTGAAATTGGGTTGAGGCGAAGAGGTGCAATACCCGAAATTTCAACTCAGTTTGAATGAGAATGCGAGACGGAGTGATTTTTGCGGAGGCAAAACGAGGAAAAGATTCCTCATTTGCCTTGGAAAGAAAGTTGTCTGGGGCATTCCTATTTGGTTTCTTCACCAAAACCTTTTGTCTTTTGCTAGAGGAGGCCATTGTTGATTTGATGTAAAAAGGGATTGAAAAAGAAGTTTGAAAGTGTGATTGTCAAGTTTGAAAGCCTTCATATTTAAAGAAAAACGATACGTTCGTCCTGGACGAAAATATTCGTCCTGGACGAAAAATTATCGTTCGTCTGGACGAAGTAATTTCGTACAGACGATCCAATTCGTCCAAAATGTAACGGCTTTTCGTATTCAACACAACTTACGATGCGTCCCTTCGTACAGGCTTTTTGACTTGACCGATCGTACAGACGAAAAATTTTGTACAGACGATCAAAAAGTGAATCGTTTTAATGACTCTTGAAAACCGTCCCCTACAATGAACCGACACATGTTCGTCTGGACGAACGAAAATTTCGTACAGACGAAGTTCGTATTAAAAACTGTCTTATCCACTCAACCGCTGCATTCAATCGTCCCGACGTTTGAGAGAGAAAAATTCGTCCTGGACGATCACATATCGTACAGACGATCTAATTAAAAACTGCTCTCAAAACGGTTTAAATTCGCGCAAACTGTTCCTTCACACATCGTCCCGTACGAAACCAATTTCGTCCTGGACGATTTCCTCCAAAAAAAAATTAATTTTGATTTTTTAAATTAAGAAAATCAACAAAAACATTCAAAAACACAGAAAACATAAAACAAAATCATAAATCCAAAAACAATTCAAAAAACACAAAATTCACAAAATCACAAAAACAAAACACAACAAGTATCAATGTTGCAAAGACATTTTGGTTAAGCATTCAAATCAATAACACCAAGCCTTGTTCTTAAAGTACTGAAGGTATCAAAGGCTAAAGGTTTTGTAAAAATGTCTGCAAGTTGATTTTCAGTTGAAACATGTATGAGTTCAATTTCTCCTTTGGATACATGATCCCTTATGAAATGATGCCTTATATCAATGTGTTTGGTTCTAGAATGTTGAATAGGATTTTTGGAAATGCAAATAGCACTAGTATTGTCACAATAAATTGGAATAGTGCCTATAGTTAATCCTAAATCAATCAACTGTTGTTTTAACCAAAGTACTTGTGCCACACAACTTCCTAATGCAATGTATTCTACTTCTGCAGTAGATAGTGCCACTGAATTTTGTTTTCTACTAGACCATGAAACTAATGAATTTCCAATGAATTGACATGTTCCAGAAGTGCTTTTCCTATCCACTCTACAGCCTGCAAAGTCAGAATCTGAGTAACCAATAATTTCAAATGAAGAGCTAAACTTAGGATACCAAATTCCTAAGTTTTGAGTTCCTAGTAGATATCTTAAAATCCTTTTCACTGCTGTCAAATGTGATTCTTTTGGATCTGATTGAAATCTAGCACATAAGCAAACACTAAACATAATATCTGGTCGGCTAGCAGTCAAGTAAAGTAAAGATCCAATTATCCCTCTAAATTTCTTTTGATCAACAGATTTTCCCTTAAGGTCTTTATCCAACTGAACTGAAGAACTCATTGGTGTACTAACAGGTTTAGCATTGTCCATTTCATATTTTTTGAGGATGTCCTTAATATATTTGGTTTGACTAAGAAAAGTACCTTCCTCAAGTTGCTTAATGCTAAATCCTAGAAAGTAATTTAAATCTCCCATTAGACTCATTTCAAATTCACTACTCATTGTATTAGAAAAATCATCACAAAGATGTTTATTTGTAGATCTAAAGATGATGTCATCCACATAAATTTGAACAATAAGTATATCCTTTCCAATTTTCCTTAAAAAGAGAGTTGTATCCACACTTCCTTTTTCAAAAGATCTTTCAAGTAGGAAGGTGCTTAACCTCTCATACCAAGCCCTAGGTGCCTGTTTCAATCCATATGATGTCTTTTTTAATTTGAAAACATGATTTGGAAATTTAGAATTTTCAAAACCTGGAGGTTGTTCTACAAAAACATATTCTTCAATTACCCCATTTAAAAAGGCACTTTTGACATCCATTTGAAACAATTTAAACCCTTTAAAACAGGCAAAGGCTAGCAATCTTTTGGGAGTTTTCTTCAATTTCTTCTTCAACAACTTTTGGCTCTTCCATGTTTCCATTTTTATCAAAAACAACATGTGTGGTTTCCTCAATGACTAAATTTCTTTTGTTGAATACTCTATAAGATTTTCCAACACTTGAATATCCAACAAAAATTCCTTCATCTGATTTTGGATCAAATTTTCCTAAGGCAGATTTTTCATTATTATGTATGAACACCTTGCAACCAAATACATGTAAATGAGACAAATTTGGTGTTCTACCTTTTAGCAACTCATTAGGGTGTTTTATTCAAATTTGATCTCACATTCACCCTATTCAGAACATAGCATGCAGTGCTAACCGCCTCAGCCCAAAAATATCTAGGAAGCGAGTATTCTGCTAACATTGCTCGGGCGGCTTCTATTAATGTTCTGTTCTTTCTTTCAACTACTCCATTTTGTTGAGGAGTTCTAGGTGCAGAAAAATTGTGATCAATCCCCTTTTCTTTACAGAAATCTTCAAATCTTTCATTTTCAAATTCTCCTCCATGATCACTTTGTATAGAAATTATTTCACATCCTAGTTTTCTTTGTATCCAAGTTGAAAAATTTCTGAATTCCTCAAATGATTCACTCTTATGAAAAAGAAATTTAACCCAGGTGAATCTTGAAAAATCATCTACTATAACAAATCCATATACCTTTCCTCCTAGACTAACAGTGCTTACAGGTCCAAAAAGATCCATGTGAAGAATTTCTAAAGGTTTACTGGTCCTAAGATCTTTATTGGACTTAAAAGAGGATTTCACTTGTTTTCCTAATTGACATGCATCACAAAGATGGTCCTTAGTAAAGTCTAGTTTAGGTATTCCTCTCACCAAATTCTTTTGGGTAATTCTTCTAAGATTTTTCATACTAGAATGACAAAGTCTCCTATGCCAAAGCCATGATTCATCAGAAACAGTTTTCAAACAAAAAGCAGTAGGAGATTGAATACAATTTAAATCTAGCATGTAGACATTGTTTACCCTTTTCCATTTAAAACAATTTTTCCATTTAGGCTAATTATGCAGCTAGTAGGTAAAAATTTTACATTATAGCCCTTATCACATAGCTGACTTATGCTAAGCAAATTATGTTTTAAGCCTTCAACTAATAAAACATTGTCTATGAAAAAGTTTTTCAAATTTCCAATCATACCTGATCCAACCACTTTCTTTGTGGTATTATCTCCAAGTGTAACCTTGCCTCCACTCCTGGCTTCCAGCGTTATGAATTGAGCAGTATCTCCAGTCATGTGCTTTGAACATCCGCTGTCCAGGTACCATATACTCTCACGAGGTCTTGTGTGAGAGTATTCCTGCAAAATTCTCAAATGTTAGACCTGGGAACCCAAACTAGTTTGGGTTCACCTTTATGAAATTTATAATCAGATGCATGTATGATATGTCTAGGTTTATGCATCTTAGTTCTCCACACCAAATTAGGTTTCATCTTTAAAGTGCAGGTGTGAGATATATGTCCCAAAAATCCACAATTGTTACATTTAACATTAGGAAAAATATTCCTATGTTTTCTTTCATATGATTGTCTTCTAAGGGATTTCATGAATTTAGGATAATATTTAGGATTTGTAAAATCTTCAAGTTTAGGGGGGTTCCTATTATCCTGAGAGCTCTTATAGTGAGTTTGTAAAATGAATTCATATCCTCCAAGATTCGATTGGTATAATTGATTCTATATGTCTTGCTCTCAGATTCATCCTTAAATTTCTTAAATTCTTTTTCAAGTTCAGCATAGGATGATTTTAAATTCTCAAAATTTTTATTCAAGTCATCATATTCATCAAGTAGTTTCATGTGGTTGCTATCAATTAAAGCATTATCTTTCCTAAGGATTTCGTGTTCCTTATTAAGCTCTTTTAATTCTAAAACTACACTAGCATGCATCTTTTTCATTTTCCTATATGCATCATGCATGTGTTCAGAAACTTCAAACAATTCATTATAGGTTAAATCACATACCTCTTCTTGATCTGATTGTTCAGCTTTATCTGCCATCAAGCAAAGGTTGGTGACTTCTTCTTCTTTTTCAGTCTCAGATGAGTCTGAAGCTGAGTCCGCCCAAAAAGCCTTTTGAAACTTCTTCTTGCCCTTCTTTACCATTGGTTTCTCCTCTACCTTCTCCTTGCTAGGAGTGGTTTTGAGTTTTGGACAATCAGTCTTTATATGACCTGGTTTCCTGCATTCATAACAAATCACTTCATTAGAAACCTTGCCATTTCTGTTATACTTACCTCTATTCCATTGCTGGCGTCTCTTCTGCTTCCTCTTTAAAAAGCTTCTGAATTGTCTAGTCATCAGTGCTATATCGTCTTCATCCTCAGGTTGTGAGTGTTCACTTTCTGACTCTTCCACATTTAGTGCAATATTCTTGTCTTTTCTTGGTTCACCTGCATCAATCTTTCTTTGACTTACTCCTTGCTCGTAAGCAATGAGTGAACCAAGAAGATTGTCAATTGAATAAATGTTCAGATCTTTAGACTCTGTAATTGCAGTAATTTTAGCATCATATGCAGTAGGTAAACAACGAAGAATCTTATTAACCATTTCAGCATTTGTTAATTCCCTACCAAGTGCATGCAAAGAGGTGACAATTTGAGTGAATCTTGTGTACATGTCAGATATAGATTCATTAGGTTTCATGCGAAATAATTCATAGTCATGTAACAAGATATTGAGTCTTGATTGCTTAACCTCATTTGTCCCTTCATAAGTAATACAAAGTCTATCCCATATGTCTTTTCCGCTTTTACAAGTGGAAACTCGCATGTAGTCTTCAGATTTTAAAGCACAAAAGAAACTATTTAAACATTTCGCATTTAATTGTGCTAAGTCACATTCTTCTATAGTCCAATCTGCATAGGGTGTATCTACCCTAATTCCATCAACTAATCTAGTTGGTTTTGAGTAACCTTCTGGACTAGTATCCACATGCGATAATCAAGTGACTGTAAGAAAGTAGACATGCGTGTTTTCCAAAAATCAAAAGGAATATTGTCAAACAGTGGAGGTCTAGTGATAGAGTAACCCTCAGGTGTGTTTCGGTTTCCAAATATAGCCATCTACGTTAATCAAAAAGTAGTTCAAACTTATGATTTTGAAACTATGCTCTGATACCACTTGTTGAGTCCAGTAATTAGGTTGTTAAGCCTAAGTAAATGTCCCACGGCTACCAAGAGGGGGGTGAATTGGTAGTTTTAAAAAATCTTAAACCCTCTTAATGATAAAGTTGAACCGAAATAAAATTTTCTTTTAAAGTTTGTAGAAAAATATTTTTCAACCACAGAGTTGTTAAAACTGAAATTTAAAGTGCGGAAACGTAAAAGCAATAAAGTAAATGACACAAAATTTATAGTGGTTCGGTCTATAACCAGACCTACATCCACTCCTCAGAGGCACCCTCTGAGTGTTGCACTAATACCACAAAGTGACTCTCCTTTAGCACCCACAGCAAGGCGGAGAAGCCTGTACAAAACACTCTTTTCACCACTACCCGGTGCGGCAGAGAACCGTCGTCCTTTTTCACAATCCACAGTGCTGGCAGAGAACCGTCGTCCTTTTACACTCTCCTAGTGTGGGCAGAGAACCCTTCGGCTGTTCACACTCTCCAAGTGTAGGCAGAGAACCTTCGTCCTTTTACACTCTCCTAGTGTGGGCAGAGAACCCTTCGTCTGTTCACACTCTCCAAGTGTCGGCAGAGAACCGAATCTCCTTGACTGATCTTCTCACAAGAATCTAGAAGGAAGAAAGAAAAGAGTGAAGAAATCCAATTTCACAAATAGAGACTCTTACCTTAGTAATCCAAGTGAAGCCTTCTCGCTCCAATGGTAGGAATCCTCCTTTGAATGCTCTCTTCCACTCTCTCCTTAGCTATTCTCTCAAGAGGCACGAAGATCAAATGACAAAAAGATAGGGTGGCAGTCTAATTTGGACTATTTATACAAAAGACATAAAAACCGCCCAAAAACTGCAAGTTTCCAATTCTGTACGCAGTGGATCGTCCTGTACGATCCTGGATCGTCCTGGACGATTTTACTTAAATGATCTGAAACGACCCAATTTGTATATGTGTACGAAATGACTTCGTACAGCTGATCGTCCTGTACGAACTAGGTTCGTCCAGTACGAACGGTTATTAC
>CM028342.1:30613309-30615180 GCA_016618105.1 Dendrobium huoshanense | reverse complement strand
CTAGGGTTTTAGAGAGTTATACCGTTAGATCTTCGAAATTTCTGGATGGATGAGCTTGTAGACTGTCCAAGTGAAGATCCCCAGCAGAAATCCGAGCTCGAACACGTCTAGATCGACTGCTATAGGCTTGGGACGGTCTAGGTGGTGGGCTCGCCGGAGAACTCGCCGCCGGTGACGTGCAACCACTTGGATTTTGTAGTGGGGAGGTAGAGGAGGCTCTGGAGATCCAAAACAAATTGAGAGTTCGATCTGGGAGGCTAGGGTTGGTGAGAGAAGGTGCTTTGATCAATAATGCTCAAAAGTTGCTTTTCTCCCTATTCAAACGACCTGGGCTAGATTGGATGGCTAGGATTGATGCAGGGGCTCTCCAGATGATGCCAACTGTCCCTGGGAAAGCTGGAAGGCTGTGGAAAGGGCTGGACAAGCCTTGCTCCTATTGGGTGGACTTGGGATGAGTGAGAGGAGACATTGCCACTTATGGCTAAACAAGGGATGGAGCTTGGTTAGAGGGCCTATTAGAGGGCTTTAGGTCACTAATAGGTCAGCCTTGGGGAGTTAAATCAGGGAAAAAGGTTTAAAAGGCTGATTAGGACCTTTTAAAAGGGTCTAAACCCTAGGTTTGACCAAATTGACCAGTCAACTGGTCAATGGGGCTGATGTGGCATCCAAGCAGGTCATGGAGTCTTTCCAAGTGGCTGGATGAGTGTGGCTTGAGCTAGGTTCAATGGGTTGAAAGGTTTGACCATACAAATGGTCCCTTAAGCCTTGAGTTGACTGGTTGACCAGTCAACTCCATCAAGGGTTATGAAATTTTCATCTAGGTAATTCAAATGAGTTGATTAGGTGGATTGGAGGGTGGTTCCAAGAGCCATGCATGTCAATTGGATTAAAAAGGCTTAATGGGCCTTTAATGGGCTTCTAGGCCAAAACTGGTTGACTTGGTCAACCAGTTGGGTTCAGGGGCTAGAAATGGATTCAACAAATTCAGAATGTCATCCTGAGTCTACTGGATGTGGTCCCAGGGTTTGGAGGGGTCGATTTGGTCATAATCACCATTTGAACCCTTAAGGGCTTGTTTGGTCAACCTAGGTTGACTTGGTCAACCAGGTTGACCCAGGGTCTGGGTTTGGGCTCAACAGGTTTGAAAAGGCATTTGGAGACCATTGAGGGTGGTTCCTGGGTCTGGGGAGGTCAAATTGATCAAAATCCCTATTTGAGCCCCTAAGGGCCTGTTTGGTCAACCTAGGTTGACTTGGTCAACCAGGTTGACCCAGGGTCTGGGTTTGGGCTCAACAGGTTTGAAATGATATTTTAAGAACAATGGAGGTGGTTGGTTGGCCTAAAGGGGTCATTTGGGTCAAAACACCTATTTGGACCCTTAAAGGGCCTCTTAGGTCAAACCAGTTGACTTAGTCAACCAGGTTGACTCAAGGGTTGGAAATAGGTTCAAAAGATTTGAAATGACATTTGAAATTTGTTGGAGGTGGTTGCATCCCATTTGGAGCTCATTTGGTTTGAAATCCCTATTTGAGCCCCATAGGGGTATTTTGGTCAATTTTGACCTATTGGTCAACTATGGTCAAAAATGGGTCTGAAAAGTGCGGTTTACTGCTCAATGGGTTAAAATCAAGGGTCTGGAAGTGATTGAAGGCTTGGACAAGGGTTCCAAGGTCAAGATCTCAAAGGGGTTAGGCTCAGTGGCATAGGCTGTAAATATTTGAAGGTTTTACACCCTTTGAATTTTAATTCAGATTCTGAGGTTAGAGACCTCAGAATGAGCTCAAAGTTGGAGGGTATCCTCTAGAGACATGTCTTATCACTTTGCAAGTGATAGACCCTGAATCAGAGATCATTTGACTGAGTTTTGAAAT
>CM028342.1:30570809-30608309 GCA_016618105.1 Dendrobium huoshanense | reverse complement strand
ACCTTAATTTGGAGTATGTGAAGGTTAATATGGAAATGTTGGACAGAGCTGTGGTTGGCAAGATATTGGGAAGAATAGCCTCATTTTTCCTCTTGAAATCAGAAATTTAGAGGCAGTGGGGGCAGATTTGGAGATTTTCAACTAACTACGTTGGGTTATGAATATTTTGTTTGTGTTTTCTTTTCCATTGAAGCTAGAGATGCTGTTTTGTGTGGAGGGCCATGGTTCATTGGTGGAAACATAGTGGGGCTGGATAGGTGGACGCCATGTTTCTCTCCGGAGTCTATGGAGGGTTTGTCATCACCGGTCTGGATAAGGATGCCGAATCTCCCACTATAGTACTGGGATGAATGCAACATATCCAGGATTGCGTCGAAGATTGGAGTCCCTCTCTAGATTGATGCGCAGACGGGGAATTGGGGAAGAAGAGAGTATGGGTGTGTGTTCGCATGAATTTAGCAAACAAACTTCAATCTGGAGTTTGGGTCAATGGTATAAAGGGGAGATTCTATCAAAAGATAGAGTATGAGGTGATTGGCCTCATGTGCTATGGATGTGGCAAGGTGGGACATCGGAATGACTTCTGTCCTTCTAGGGTGGGTAGACAGGGAGATGCTATTAGTAAAAGAGCTGTGGAATAAAGGAAACAGGGTGGACAGGTGGATAGTAGTTCAGAACAAGCTGCGGGGAGTTCTGGAAAGCCGAACCTGATGAACATAAAGAAGGGGAGTTCTATGATTAAAATAGAAGAAGGAAGCCAAGGGACGTTAACAGGGAGAAATGAGAAAGGTGATGCTGAGGAGGCTCGAAAAGGGAAGAATGTAGCAATTCTGAATATGGCGGAAGGTGCAGAGGATGATGAGGACCAACTCGGACCTTGGATCACAGTTCGTCCCCAAAGAAGAAGGAATACTCATCCACAAATTAAAACAGCTGAGAGTGGTAATCAAAGGCATAAGGGATTCATCCCTAAACAGGTGGACTTGAGCAAGGTTAATGAACCAAAGAGCAATATGAAGCCTACTAGTAAACAAGCAAAAATGGGATTTAAGAACCCATTACCGTTCACGGCTAGGGTGAACCCGATTATTAACAGCCAAATAGATTAAGGATTGACAAAGAGATCAATCAACTTGGACCTATAAAGGAGCTTCCCAGGAAGAGGAAGAAGGAGACGATGGAGGAACAGAGCGACAGGGATGCTTCCCCTTGGGTTCATTAATGTCCTCCATCATGTTCTGGAATTGCATGGGTGCCAGTAAAAAATAGACGGCTAACTACCTGCGTAGCCTCATTAGGAGTAATGAGGTTATGTTTGTGGGATTAGTGGAAATGATGGTGGAAGATATCAACAGATTTGAGGTTGATAAGCTAGCTGGGAATGATTGGGATTTCATACATTTTCCAGTTGTGGGACTCTCGGGAGGAATGTTGGCTTTATGGAGGAGGGATGTAACTCAATTTGAGGTCATTACAGTTATGGACCAAGTTTTAATTGGCAACTTGGTAATACCTGTTGACCTCATTAGTCGAGGTCAATTTTTCCCAGAATCGACTCTAGTACCTCGGTTTTCGTAGCCTAGTGTAGATGTCGCACCCGCAGGATTTCCCTTAGGTGGACACCTAATGACGTAGCACGGACTCAAACCTATCACTCAACTCGAATCGAAATCCATTCAATCCAATTTTTATTCAACTCCAAACGAACTCAAATCAAGCTCGATTTATGATTCGTCGATGTCGATCGACTCAATCTAATTCGGTTTCGATCAAATTGATATATCATTGGAATTAAAACAACTCACCAATCAAATCAAAATCAAATCAAATTAACTCAAATTGAATTCGATTTCAATGGCTCCGATTAACCCGTTTTGACTCGTCACAAGTATATATATAATAATAATTGATACATCGTCAAAAATTATCTTAATCGGCACGAATCTCGATGCAAAATCAAGTTTAGAAACTTCAAAAATTAATTCGGAGACCATCAAAACTCCGATTTCAGCAAACTTACAGTCGAACTGAGTGTCTCAGGAATACAAACCCAACGACACCAAGATCAACCCAATCCGAGCCCAAATGAGTCCAAATCAAGGGCTCAAATTGCTGTTGGAAGGTTCAAACCGCAATTTGAGTGACCAAACGGTCTCCGATTTTGACGAGCTTATACTCGAATCGAACGGCTCGACGAGACGAATCCAATGAGCCCAATATCATCGAATTCCAAAATCATTAAAGCCTTCAAATGTTAACCGAACGATCCACGGTCAAAGGGTTCAGCAACAACCCCTAACCACCCACTCTCCCTCTCCCTCAACCCATAACCACCCACTCTCACTCTCCCTCAACCCAAAAAAAACACGTCCAAGCCCCTCCTTTCATCTAATCTCCAGCCTAGAGACCTAAACGAATCTTTCCTTGCTGTGATTTGTCCGACCAAAGGTAACAAAGAGTGGTAAACTTTCTTCTTCTTGATCTACTTCTTCTCTATTCTAGTCTTTTCTTCATTATACAATCATCAAAAGATCAAGAATAGATTGATTCCTATTTCTTTGTGTTTGTAGACAATAAAAGTTTTGGGTAAATTCATTTCCTTCATTTGATATCTGATGTTTGTTCTCTAAAAATTGTAGAAACATTATTTTTAGTAGCTATTTTTTCTTCCATCTAATGGTTGTGTCCTTGACGTTGCATTGAGAATCTTGTCGGTAAGAAAAGTAATGAAGGTTTGTTATTTGAAAAAGAATGCGTTAACGTCTTCTTGCTCGGATATTGAAATCAGAAAATATTATACATAAATTCTTTTAAATTTCTTTACATCATAATAACATATATGTTGGGAGTTATTTTTCTTAGTATGTATGCAAAGGCTAGTGAAGCCCATGATGGTAAAATAACCTTTTGAGTTTCAACATACTTTCTACTTTGAAGCGTGACAAAATATAGAGGTTTTAACGTTTTCAATAAAATGTTGTTCTATTATATGGCTTTATGAGTTTTGGGAAGAAATGTTTTGTAATTGTTTTGTTTCATCTAATTAGTGCATTGGTATTTTGAGTGGAAATCATGCATTATATAAAAAATTTTGTGTTCAAAGTAAGCAATGTGGTATGAATAGTCTTTATGACAATTAAAGCAAGGAAAAGTCTGAAGTGATTTTTCTTGCATCCAAATGGAATGGTAATGCAATTTGAGAAATGCATGAATTTTGAAATGGGTTTTTCTCTCGTCTTTTTTTTTTTTCCCAAATAAGCAAGTAAAGTGATTTATATAATTTTGTATGGTAGTTGAAAGAAAGGAAGGTTGTAGTGGAAAAGAGAAATGCAAATTTTGGAGAAGATTATGAGCTTTGTGTTGGAAGTAATCATGAGTTTTATATTTTAAGAATGAATTTTAAGGGTATTAAAAGTTGCTATAAATAACTTTGAAAGATTAAATATATATTTTGAAAAATGTGTTGAAAGGTTATTTGCTTTATACTCGAGGACTTTATGTGTTGAAAGGTGGGAATTGTATGAATTTTGGAAAAGTGGAAGAGTATGTGTTTTTGAAAAGTGGGTGTTTTTGAAAGGGTTAAGTTTTTTAAAAAGAGTGTATGTTAAGTAGTGAAATGTGTTGATTTTGAATAGTAAAAAGTATATGTTTTTTTTTTAAAATATATTAGATGTTGAAAGGTAAAGCGTATACACTTTGAATGGTGAGTTGTCTATTTTTTTTTTTTTTTTTTGAAAAGTAAAGTATATATTTATTTTGAAGGTGTGTGTATGTGAAATGTATAGTTTTGAAAAGTGTGAGTTTGGAAGGATAAAATGTATGATATTTTGAAAGGCAAAAGGTATATGTGCATTGAGAATTGCATCAATTTTTTTTTAGAAAGTAAAGTGAAAGAAAAAGGTATGAATTGTGAAAATGGAGTATGTGTAGAAAGGTATTTTGTAGTGGAGAGTAAATTTTGGAAAGTGTATGTGTTGAAAAGTAAGAAATCTCTTTCCTTCTTTACCTCTCTATATCTTTCTTCTACTTCTCCCTTCCTATGCCTCGAGATACATGTTGGGAAACTACAAAAGTATGCTTTCAAAAGTGAAGAGTTCAAAAGCAAAGTCAACAGAGCTGCAATTCAAGCCCGAAGAAAGGTATGTCTTTATTTTTAGTAAATTTCAATTATTTTATTATTAATTATTAAACGTATTTTATAATCCCTATTTTTCCTTGTTTTTCCTGTTTTATTTGCATAAACTACGAGGAATGGTACCGGTCGAGGGAACAAAAGGACAAGGAGCTAATGACGTCAGTCACCTCTATCCAGCCGGGTAGAGGTGCTACAGGCGGAACCACCGGGTCATAGCCCCCGGTGACTGTGAGTATTTCTAAACTTAGAAAATCTTTAGGGGCCCCCTGATGTGGTATGCGTGAACCATTCCTTTAGGTCCCTGTAGTAACTTCAATTTAAATAGGTTTACTTTTTTTTATTTTATTTTAGATCCCTAAACCCCTTTTACACACGCTCGAAGCCCTAAGGGTTAGTAATAACAAATTTTTATCCCATACAATAGTAGTGACACTTAAGGACAAAAATTAAGGACCGGGTCTTAAAAAATCTAGACTTAGGAAGCATGCACACTTTAGGATAGAAACTTATAACATAGAAAATTTAGTGACATTTCACTTTAGAATTAGTAAACATCTTTAAATTAGGATTCAATCAATTAAAAAAACTTTAGCCAATAATTGACTTAGGACATTTCAAAACCAAATAACCTATTGCACACACTTAGATTTGTTTGCTAGGACAACCGACTCTAGTTTTAGGTTAGGCAGGTGTTTATTTCCTTACTGCACTGTGACGGGCTTTTTCTCGAGTTTTATTGCATGCTGGTTGTAAAATGTTGGTGTGTTTGTTTATTTATTTTTACTGCACTCTGTGTTGGTTTGATTGACGATTAGATTACCCATAGGCTAGGAGCGATCTGGATTGTTAATATGATTTTCTGTAGGTGGCCACACTCATGCAGGGCAGAAAAAGGGGGGCTAATTAATTAATAATAAATAAATGCTACAGGTGCTTCAGCTGCTTAGCCCCCAAATAAAAAATAGTGTGGCCAAATGTGGCTTAATAATTTAAATTCAATTGCATATATATATAACTGCGTGGGATGATTTTTGTTATAAATTGCTTAGGATAACCTTGCAGGTGGACTAGATTTTTCTTCCCTTTCTGTGAAATGAAATGTAATGTAAATTTAATATATCAAGCATCAATAAATGTGAAAGTGATTTTTTGAAAGTGGGATATTACATCCAATTTGGAATCCAAAAAAAGGAGAATATACCTTAAAGGATTATTCTCTTTTATTTGGAAAGCCAAATTAGGATGATTCAATATCCAAATAGAAAAGAAAATACCCCTCTTAGGGATGAGTTTCTTTTCATTTGGATATCCAGAACCCGACGGACCCGAGAAGTTCGTAGAAGAAGAAAAGACAGAACAAGAAGATTGAAGAAAGAAGAGGAAGAAATGAAGATTTAAGGAACAGTATATCCCATTTCAAAAATCACTTGTGTCATTCTTAGGATTAGAATCTAGGTTTGTTGTCAGTGGTGCCCGGCCACTTTACTTTTCAGCAAATTCTGGGTGTAATATGGACATTGGACATTGGACATTATATTTGGATTATTAAAATTGATTGTTTACATTGTTTGTGCAGTAGATTTTTTTTAGGACCTTGCATGCCGTGTTTTGTTTTAGCCTGGATTCGAAACGGAGAGATTTTTTTCGTAAGGGTACGCTTAAAATTTTTTTACTTGTAATTTTAAATAAAAATTTTTAGGCTCACATAGTAACTCTAACGATCTAAGAAGTAAGCTCGGGACCGCCGAGAGTCAGCATAAGAATATTAATACTTTCTCTTCCTTGTTAGGCACCTCCCCGCCTGCGGGTTCTGACAGACCACTTGACCTATGAGGGTGCAGTTCTGTCAAGGGGAAGTTGTGCAATCTCTAGGGAAAAATCTATTTTCTAAGCCTAAATTTTTAAACTGCTTCATTATCATTTTATTCATTCGAGTCAATTAGTATGCATTGCATTAGATACAAACTAAAAAGAGTCTAAAATATTAATTGCATTTCTAGACATTTATCACCCTACATAAGTTGAGGGGCTAATTAGGAATTATCTTAGATGTCAGCCCCAATTTCTTAAAACTTAAACAACATCCCTACCCATCTTTCATAAAAGACTAGACACATGGTTTTAAAGCGCCTAGGTGGTTAGCTGGCTCCCCAATCCAGGCCGGGGTAAGTCCAGATTTGCACTTCATTAGTTAGGTTTGGGTCATTATTTTATAGTACCCAAATTAGATTTAGGTTTTGAGGCAGATTCTTTTTAGATCTTAAGTCCTCACCCTCTGGGAATATAATCCCAAATTTCTAATAAAATGTGAACTTAAACATAAAATTTTCTCTTAAAATGTAAAGCCCAACATAGGATAGACTGAGGTTGTCTCTGGGCTTCTCAGAATCCGACACCTCCTACTTTTCATCCTTTGACTCACTAATAAATGTTCAACATTGAGCTTTCACCTTGGAAAATTCCTACTTCTATTCCTTGTCTTTTACTTTGTAGTCAAAGGGTATGAAATCACTGCTTTAATCGAGAATTTTCTTAGGAGCATTCCTCCTAAGATGTAATTAACTATAGAAGCTTGCTCCTATAGGGATTTGAGAACCTCAGACTAAAATAAACCTTGTTTTATTCATATAAAATAAGGGAAGAATCTTTGGGAACGTAGATATTTTTAAAACCTCATTTCTAATTTTGAATAAACTTGTAAAAAATATTATTATTATCTTTTCAGATAATATAATATTATACTTGTTATATTCAACTTTAGAAATGATGAATTTTATAAAACTTATTCTTGCTTTTAGATATCTTGAAGAATCTTATGTTCGTCTTTTAAGATGATATAATATTCTTCTTGTCATATCTAAAAAAAAAAGAATGAATAAACTTTTTTCAAAAACAGTATTTCTATCTTTAAACATATTCTATAGAATTTCATGTTCATCTTTCGAGATGATATGTTTTTCTTTGAACTGTTTGATTATAGAAATATCAATTTTCAAAATCCTATTTTGATATTGAATCTATTATAGAATATTGTGTCAGTCTCTCGAGACTGTACTTTATTCTCAATGCAGTATTCAATTACAAAATATAAGAAATCAAAATCTGCGTGGTGACACAAGTTTTCTCCCACCAAGATTTTTTTGGCGACTCCGCTGGGGATCAATCCTCTCTCCATCTTTAGCAATGTTTTATACCCTTTAATCGGTAGTATACTTGTGCTCGTCATAGGTTGTAACTACTTTTCTTCCGCCGGTTCTTTTATTCATTTCATTCTTGGATAACTTGGCCGGTATCTAAATAAATTTTAGAGGTCTTTATTTCAGACCCCATTATAAAACTAATGGGAAGCTCCTTTATACGACCTTTTTGTAAAGTAAATCCCCGTGCTAATTCGAATGTTGTAGTTACATTTTTTTTTTGTAGCTTGATGTTTGAATTAGCACTAGGTCCAAAATCAATTTACCCAATCTTTAGTAATATGTATAGTTACTTCTTTTAGTAACTTAATGTATTATTTGGATTGGGTCCGAATAATTTTAAGTCTTTAAAAATTTAAATTTCTTCGTGTCCTAGCTAATATGTTAGCAGTTATATATTTTTATAACTCAATATGTGGTTGGACAAATCTTAAGAAAAATTTGAGCTTTTAATTCAATATTTTCTCCTTATTTAAACCAATATATTATAGTTATATATTTATATAGCTTAATATGTTTGGTAGGATAGGGTCCAAAAGCTCAAACATTCAAATCAAAATTTTCTGCCTTTCCTAATAACATATTGTAGTTACATGTCCTTTGTAGCTTGATATGTTTACTAGGACAGGGTCCAGAATTTGATATATGCAATATTTTCAAGATTAAATTCAATTTACATTGAGAAAAGTTTGAAGGTTCGAATAGTAGTTAAGCTTATAAAAATAATTTTGCTAGAGAAAATAGCAGGTTGATTTCTTTTAAAAAGAAATTTACCTCTATCTTCCTTAAATTATAATTAAAACTTCATTGTGGTTGACTCCTCTAAACCCTTAAAGAATAAGACCTATGGTTATCAATGCTAAAATGAAAAGTGTGTTTCCTCCCTCCCTCCACTTGGGTGGATTAACGCTTTAGATGAAGATATATATAATCTCATTTTCTTTTGGAACCTCAAAACATAAAATTTTAGCTAATTTTGTTAGGTTCCTAGCAATCGCTGAATTAAATTCAAATATATTTTCAAATCTTCTATTCAACCATATTATGATTTTTCTAATCTTAGGAATGTATAAATATTGGTTGATATATTGAAGTTTGAAAATCATTCTAAATTCCCTCACCTTTAAACCTTCTTGTAGGTTAAAATTTAATATGTCTATAAATCCTATTTCCTAAGAGTACTACATGGATACGACGATTTGTCCTCTGCCATGTTATTTAACTCTGATAGAAAATGGATCTTAAGGCATACAATGAAGATAAATAGACAAGTTATATAAAAGCTTTTGTTCATCATATGTAGTTTTCTCTTATGGTAATATTATTAAATCAAATATTAGCTAAGTTTACTCTTGGCTTTATTACTCCATTTGAGAAAACTCATGAGCAATTCTTGTTAAGATTGATCATCTTAAATTCATCTTTCAGTCAAAGACATGGGATAATTCAAGGTTCCTTATTAAGTCTAACCCATGATATGATAAACATTTCTTTGTCATGTGGCTTTTTCTTAAAAGTAATTGACATACCTTGAATTGATACCAAGTCAGGTGATTTTATAATATCTTTAATAGTTTTTCCTCTTCAATAGTGATAAAAATTATCATATTTGGGTTCACCCATTATGATATTCATCCATATCTTCTTTTGAATAAAGATTTATGTCAAATTAAAATTGGAGGAAAGGAAAGTTTTGTTCACCTCGTTGTTATACATTTTATAGACATCTTGCAAATTGATGAACTTATTTCATAATTATCTCATTCAAGTAATTTATTCATACTATAGGATTGGGTCCAATTTGTAGATCCATATTCCTTATATAAGAGGGTTAATTTTCTACTCTTATACTTGGAAGATGGTTTTACAACTAAAATAATCATTTCAAGATTTAAGTAGATGAAGCCTCCTTAAAAAAAAAAAAAAAAAAAAAAAAAAAAAAAAAAAAAAAAAAAAAAGTGAAGAAGGAAAAGAAAAGAAAAAAGAGACACATTCATAAAATGTGTAGCAAAAAAAAAAAAAAAAGTGGCTTCCCTTTCTAAATCTTGAATATCATAGGACCTATTCATCCTTTAGTATTTTTAACGTTTGACTTTGAGAATTCAAAATTTTGGTTCATCATCAAGCATTGATGTTCTATTAGATGTAAAATACATATACCATCTGAAAGATTTGAAAAGATTGAATTTCTACCTCCAATTTAATTTCTTTATATCTTTGTTTAAAAAGAAGAAAAAGATGAAGAAGGAAATCCCAGTTTTGCTTGTAGGGAGCTTTGATCTGGGTTAACAAAATCTAAATCTTGAGACCTCTCTAATTAGCAACTTGAGTAGGTCAGTAAAAATATTCAAATTATTTTCAAGAAAAATCATATAGATAATCAATCTAAATGGAATTATAATGATGCTGGTTATGCATTATTTGGGTTTCACATATATAACATAATTGAGATGCATAAACAAATCATGATCCAAAAAAATCTTTAACTCTCTTTTGGACATCTTTCAATTTGAATGAGATTCTAGACAGGATCCTGATACTGGATGATCTATAGTGATATTTATGGATATAAAAATCACTTTCATTGGATTCAAAATTTTAAAACTAAACTAAGGGACATCCCTTAGTGGGTTTTGAGATGATTGTCTAATGTTCTCATTCACTATTGAGTAGATATCATACAAATTTAAATCTATTATTGACTAAGCTAGGATGTTAGAACATGAGGGGTTCTATCCTTAGTGATGTCGATGATACCTTTGTTTGAATCTTTATCAAACTTCAAAACAAAATCAAGCTACAATTTGACTAAGTCCATAATTGACTAATCTTGGATGTTAGAATTGGAGGGATTCTATTCCTGATAAAGTCTATGGTAATGTCGTCAAAAAGATATTAAAATTCAATTCAAAGTATATCTTTTTCATAAATTAGAATCGGATGTTAGAGTCCAACCAACTCTATCCCTGTTAAATAATATTTCCATAGCATTAAAATCTAAAATATTTGAAACTACAATTTTCTTTAAAGAAAGTTGTTAAGTTTTGGATATTTTGATTAAACTCATGTTGGTCATATTCAAACTATTTAATTTAGAGGGAGTCAACCAATCCTTCGTTGAGTTTTTAAATCTTTTCCAATATCATTTTGATTGGGTTAAGATAATTAAAACTTAAGCGATTATAGTCAAATATTATAAGAAAATTATCAAATAAAAAATAAAGCTTTCACTCTTTAATGAAAATAAAACTTTTCTCAATTATTATGAGAATTTGATATTCCTTAGTGTTTTCACTATAAAGGATGCTCAAATATACTCATTGTTCTATAACAACTCATGCAAAAATTAAAATTTTCTAAGAAAAATTTTATCATGTTGCATTTAGTTCTCTTAGAACATGCAAACGAGGACTCTAGAAAATTCATATGATTTTCTTTGAGTTTATCGAAACAAATTCAATCATAGAATCAATCTTTAAACAAAATCTTGCATTTCTCCTTTGGTGGTCGAGATGCTTTGTTAAGTCTTTACTTATCAAAGATGATCAAACTACTCCCCTTTTGTTTTTTTTCATATATGATGATCCGATATAAAAACATAATCCCTAGTGGATTATTTGTAAGTTATAAAGATCATTTATAATGAAGGATAAAACAAAATTTTAATCAAAAGTTTTTCAAGTCTATCAATCTTCAAAATATTTTTCTTTCCCTTCTAGAAAATGACATATATAAAAGCTTATGATCTCTAGTAGAACATTTGCAAGTTGTCAATGTCATTTGCGGTTGAGGGAAAAGATTTAAAGCCTTAAAGAAATTAACTTTACTTTAAAAATTCACCACCCTGAAATCAGTCTTTAGGTCTAAGTCCGCTTTTACGGCATCCTACTGACTTTCTGGCTTAAGTCCGCTCTTACGGCAGCCAATCCTGTTTAAATCAGTCTTTAGGTCTAAGTCCGCTTTTACGGCATCCTATTGGCTTTCTGGCTTAAGTCCGTTTTTACAGCAGCCAATCCAGTTTAAATCAGTCTTTAGGTCTAAGTCCGCTTTTACGACATCCTACTAACTTTCTGGCTTAAGTCCGCTCATACGGCAGCCAATCCTGATTAAATCTGTCTTTAGGTCTAAGTCCGCTTTTACGGCATCCTATTGACTTCTGGCTTAAGTCCGCTCTTACGGCAGCCAAACCTGTTTAAATCCGTCTTTAGGTCTAAGTCCGCTTTTACGACATTCTATTGACTTCTGGCTTAAGTCCGCTCTTACGGCAGCCAAACCTGTTTAAATCAGTCTTTAGGTCTAAGTCCGCTTTTACGGCATCCTATTGACTTCTGGCTTAAGTCTGCTTTTACGGCAGCCATCCAGTTTAAATCCGTCTTTAGGTCTAAGTCCGCTTTTATGGCATCCTATTGACTTCTGGCTTAAGTCCGCTTTTACGGCAGCCATCTAGTTTAAATTCGTCTTTAGGTCTAAGTCCGCTTTTACGGCATCCTAATGACTTCTGGCTTAAGTCCGCTTTTATGGCAGCCATCCAGTTTAAATCCGTCTTTAGGTCTAAGTCCGCTTTTATGGCATCCTATTGACATCTTTGAAGTTAGGAGTAAGCATCCCTAGTGGCATCCTAATCTTCGTCCTGAGGAGAAGTATAAGCATCCCTAGCGGCATCTTCTCTTCGTTAAATGTTAAATCTTAAATTCATCTTTAGGTCTAAGCCCGCTCTTACGGCATCATATTGATTTATGACTTTTATCAAAATCAAAATCAAACTCTCCATTCCGTCCAAACTATATTCTAATCATTGCATTCAACTTTTCTATATCTTGACTTTATTTAATAATGCTAATTTCATTAGTAATTATTTGCTAAAGTCATTATTGTCAATATCAAATTTTAAATCAAATAATCGATCCAAATCCTTCAAACAACCAACTCAAAACTCCATCAACTTTTCATTCTGATTTTCTATCAAACTTCAAAATCTTTTCAATTCATAAACTCAAATCTTCAACTTTAATTTTGGATCTAGTTGATTGTTTTGGTCAACACCAATACGCACGATAAACTTTGGCAAGTTTATCATGCCTATTGGGGGTCCATTTGTTGACCTCATTATTCGAGGTCAATTTTTCCCAGAATCGACTCTAGTACCTAGGTTTTCGTAGCCTAGTGTAGATGTCGCACCCGCAGGATTTTCCTTAGGTGGACACCTAATGACGTAGCACGGACTCAAACCTATCACTCAACTCGAATCGAAATCCATTCAATCCAATTTTTATTCAACTCCAAACGAACTCAAATCAAGCTCGATTTATGATTCGTCGATGTCGATCGACTCAATCTAATTCGGTTTCGATCAAATTGATATATCATTGGACTTAAAACAACTCACCAATCAAATCAAAATAACTCAAATTGAATTCGATTTCAATGGCTCCGATTAACCCATTTTGACTCGTCACAAGTATATATATAATAATAATTGATACGTCGTCAAAAATTATCTTAATCGGCACGAATCTCGATGCAAAATCAAGTTTGGAAACTTCAAAAATTAATTCGAAGACCATCCAAACTCCGATTTCAGCAAACTTACAGTTGAACTGAGCATCTCAGGAATGCAAACCCAACGACACCAAGATCAATCCAATCCGAGCCCAAATGAGTCCAAATCAAGGGCTCAAATTGCTGTTGAAAGGTTCAAACCGCAATTTGAGTGACCAAACGGTCTCCGATTTTGACAAGCTTATACTCGAATCGAACGGCTCGACGAGACGAATCCAATGAGCCCAAGATCAGCAAATTCCAAAATCAATAAGGCCTTCAAATGTTAACCGAATGGTCCACGGTCAAAGGGTTCAGCAACAACCCATAACCACCCACTCTCCCTCTCCCTCAACCCATAACCACCCACTCTCACTCTCCCTCAACCCAAAAAAAACACGTCCAAGCCCCTCCTCTCATCTAATCTCCAGCCTAGAGACCTAAACGAATCTTTCCTTGCTGTGATTTGTCCGACCAAAGGTAACAAAGAGTGGTAAACTTTCTTCTTCTTGACCTACTTCTTCTCTATTCTAGTCTTTTCTTCATTATACAATCATCAAAAGATCAAGAATAGATTGATTCCTATTTCTTTGTGTTTGTAGACAATAAAAGTTTTGGGTAAATTCATTTCCTTCATTTGATATCTGATGTTTGTTCTCTAAAAATTGTAGAAACATTATTTTTAGTACCTATTTTTTCTTCCATCTAATGGTTGTGTCCTTGACGTTGCATTGAGAATCTTATCGGTAAGAAAAGTAATGAAGGTTTGTTAATTGAAAAAGAATGCATTAACGTCTTCTTGCTCGGATATTGAAATCAGAAAATATTATACATAAATTCTTTTAAATTTCTTTACATCATAATAACATATATGTTGGGAGTTATTTTTCTTAGTATGTATGCAAAGGCTAGTGAAGCCCATGATGGTAAAATAACCTTTTGAGTTTCAACATACTTTCTACTTTGAAGCGTGACAAAATATAGAGGTTTTAACGTTTTCAATAAAATGTTGTTCTATTATATGGCTTTATGAGTTTTGGGAAGAAATGTTTTGTAATTGTTTTGTTTCATCTAATTAGTGCATTGGTATTTTGAGTGGAAATCATGCATTATATAAAAAATTTTGTGTTCAAAGTAAGCAATGTGGTATGAATAGTCTTTATGACAATTAAAGCAAGGAAAAGTCTGAAGTGATTTTTCTTGCATCCAAATGGAATGGTAATGACAATTTGAGAAATGCATGAATTTTGAAATGGGTTTTTCTCTCGTCTTTTTTTTTTTCGCAAATAAGAAAGTAAAGTGATTTATATAATTTTGTATGGTAGTTGAAAGAAAGGAAGGTTGTAGTGGAAAAGAGAAATGCAAATTTTGAAGAAGATTATGAGCTTTGTGTTGGAAGTAATCATGAGTTTTATATTTTAAGAATGAATTTTAAGGGTATTAAAAGTTGCTATAAATAACTTTGAAAGATTAAATATATGTTTTGAAAAATGTGTTGAAAGGTTATTTGCTTTATACTAGAGGACTTTATGTGTTGAAAGGTGGGAATTGTATGAATTTTGGAAAAGTAGAAGAGTATGTGTTTTTGAAAAGTGGGTGTTTTTGAAAGGGTTAAGTATTTTAAAAAGAGTGTATGTTAAGTAGTGAAATGTTTTGATTTTGAATAGTAAAAAGTATATGTTTTTTTTGAAAATATATTAGATGTTGAAAGGTAAAGCATATACACTTTGAATGGTGAGTTGTCTTTTTTTTTTTTTTTTGAAAAGTAAAGTATATATTTATTTTGAAGGTGTGTGTATGTGAAATGTATAGTTTTGAAAAGTGTGAGTTTGGAAGGATAAAATGTATGTTATTTTGAAAGGCAAAAGGTATATGTGCATTGAGAATTGCATCAATTTTTTTTTAGAAAGTAAAGTGAAAGTAAAAGGTATGAATTGTGAAAATGGAGTATGTGTAGAAAGGTATTTTGTAGTGGAGAGTAAATTTTGGAAAGTGTATGTGTTGAAAAGTAAGAAATCTCTTTCATTATTTACCTCTCTATATCTTTCTTCTACTTCTCCCTTCCTATGCCTCGAGATACATGTTGGGAAACTACAAAAGTATGCTTTCAAAAGTGAAGAGTTCAAAAGCAAAGTCAACAGAGCTGCAATTCAAGTCCGAAGAAAGGTATGTCTTTATTTTCAGTAAATTTCAATTATTTTATTATTAATTATTAAACGTATTTTCTAATCCCTATTTTTCCTTGTTTTTCCTGTTTTATTTGCATAAACTACGAGGAATGGTACCGGTCGAGGGAAGAAAAGGACATGGAGCTAATGATGTCAGTCGCCTCTATCCAGCCGGGTAGAGGTGCTACGGGCGGAACCACCGGGTCATAGCCCCCGGTGACTGTGAGTATTTCTAAACTTAGAAAACCTTTAGGGGCCCCCTGATGTGGTATGCGTGAACCATTCCTTTAGGTCCCTGTAGTAACTTCAATTTAATTAGGTTTACTTTTTTTTATTTTATTTTAGATCATAAACTCCTTTTACACACGCTCGAAGCCCTAAGGGTTAGTAATAACAAATTTTTATGCCATACAACAGTAGTGACACTTAAGGACAAAAATTAAGGACCGGGTCTTAGAAAATCTAGACTTAGGAAGCATGCACACTTTAGTATAGAAACTTATAACATAGAAAATTTAGTGACATTTCACTTTAGAATTAGTAAATATCTTTAAATTAGGATTCAATCAATTAAAAAAAACTTTAGCCAATAATTGACTTAGGACATTTCAAAACCAAATAACCTATTGCACACACTTAGATTTGTTTGCTAGGACAACCGACTCTAGTTTTAGGTTAGGCCGGTGTTTATTTCCTTACTGCACTGTGACGGGCTTTTTCTCGAGTTTTATTGCATGCTGGTTGTAAAATGTTGGTGTGTTTGTTTATTTATTTCTACTGCACTCTGTGTTGGTTTGATTGACGATTAGATTACCCATAGGCTAGGAGCGATCTGGATTGTTAATATGATTTTATGCAGGTGGGCACACTCATGCAGGGCAGAAAAAGGGGGGGTAATTAATTAATAATAAATAAATGCTACAGGTGCTTCAGCTGCTTAGCCCCCAAATAAAGAAGAGTGTGGCCAAGTGTGGCTTAATAATTTAAATTCAATTGCATATATATATAACTGCGTGGGATGATTTTTGTTATAAATTGCTTAGGATAACCTTGCAGGTGGACTAGATTTTTCTTCCCTTTCTGTGAAATGAAATGTAATGTAAATATAATATATCAAGAGTCAATAAATGTGAAAGTGATTTTTTGAAAGTGGGATATTACATCCAATTTGGAATCCAAAAAAAGGAGAATATACCTTAAAGGATTATTCTCTTTTATTTGGAAAGCCAAATTAGGATGATTTAATATCCAAATAGAAAAAAAAATACCCCTCTTAGGGATGAGTTTCTTTTCATTTAGATATCCAGAACCCGACGGACCCGAGAAGTTCGTAGAAGAAGAAAAGACAGAACAAGAAGA
The DNA here is from genome assembly GCA_016618105.1 of Dendrobium huoshanense. Taxonomy (NCBI): domain Eukaryota; kingdom Viridiplantae; phylum Streptophyta; class Magnoliopsida; order Asparagales; family Orchidaceae; genus Dendrobium; species Dendrobium huoshanense. The sequence continues at coordinate 30,591,912 of CM028342.1, read as the reverse complement.
TTGAAGAAAGAAGAGGAAGAAATGAAGATTTAAGGAACAGTATATCCCATTTCAAAAATCACTTGCGTCATTCTTAGGATTAGAATCGGGGTTTGTTGTAAGTGGTGCCCGGCCACTTTAATTTTCAGCAAATTCTGGGTGTAATATGGACATTGGATATTGGACATTATATTTGGATTATTAAAATTGATTGTTTACATTGTTTGTACAGTAGATTTTTTTTAGGACCTTGCATGCCGTGTTTTGTTTTAGCCTGGATTCGAAACGTAGTGATTTTTTTCGTAAGGGTACGCTTAAAATTTTTTTACTTGTAATTTTAAATAAAAATTTTTAAGCTCACATAGTAACTCTAACGATCTAAGAAGTAAGCTCGGGACCGCCGAGAGTCAGCATAAGCATATTAATACTTTCTCTTCCTTGTTAGGCACCTCCCCGCCTGCGGGTTCTGGCAGACCACTTGACCTATGAGGGTGCAGTTCTGTCAAGGGGAAGTTGTGCAATCTCTAGGGAAAAATCTATTTTCTAAGCCTAAATTTTTAAACTGCTTCATTATCATTTTATTCATTCGAGTCAATTAGCATGCATTGCATTAGATACAAACTAAAAAGAGTCTAAAATATTAATTGCATTTCTAGACATTTATCACCCTACATAAGTTGAGGGGCTAATTAGGAATTATCTTAGATGTCAGCCCCAATTCCTTAAAACTTAAACAACATCCCTACCCATCTTTCATAAAAGACTGGACACATGGTTTTAAAGCGCCTAGGTGGTTAGCTGGCTCCCCAATCCAGGCTGGGGTAAGTCCAGATTTGCACTTCATTAGTTAGGTTCGGATCACTATTTTATAGTACCCAAATTAGATTTAGGTTTTGAGGCAGATTCTTTTTAGATCTTAAGTCCTCGCCCTCTGGGAATATAATCCCAAATTTCTAATAAAATGTCAACTTAAACATAAAATTTTCTCTTAAAATGTAAAGCCCAACATAGGATAGACTGAGGTTGTCTCTGGGCTTCTCAGAATCCGACACCTCCTACTTTTCATCCTTTGACTCGCTAATAAATGTTCAACATTGAGCTTTCACCTTGGAAAATTCCTACTTCTATTCCTTATCTTTTACCTTGTAGTCAAAGGGTATGAAATCACTGCTTTAATCGAGAGTTTTCTTAGGAGCATTCCTCCTAAGATGTAATTAACTATAGGAGCTTGCTCCTATAGGGATTTGAGAACCTCAGACTAAAATAAACCTTGTTTTATTCCTATAAAATAAGAGAAGAATCTTTGGGAACGTAGATATTTTTAAAACCTCATTTCTAATTTTGAATAAACTTGTAAAAAATATTATTATTATCTTTTCAGATAATATAATATTATACTTGTTATATTTAACTTTAGAAATGATGAATTTTATAAAACTTATTCTCGCTTTTAGATATCTTGAAGAATCTTATGTTTGTCTTTTAAGATGATATAATATTCTTCTTGTCATATCTAAAAAAAAAAAGAATGAATAAACTTTTTTCAAAAACTGTATTTTTATCTTTAAACATATTCTATAGAATTTCATGTTCATCTTTTGAGATGATATGTTATTCTTTGAACTGTTTGATTATAGAAATATCAATTTTCAAAATCCTATTTTGATATTGAATCTATTATAGAATATTGTGTCAGTCTCTCGAGACTGTACTTTGTTCTCAATGCAGTATTCAATTACAAAATATGAGAAATCAAAATCTGCGTGGTGACACAATTTTTCTCCCACCAATACCTAATTCTCAGAAATGGGTAATTGCTCTTATTTATGCTTGCAAAGACTATCATGGTAGGTGAACTCTGTGGGATACTATTGGAGCTAGTATTAATGCTGAATTCCTAGTGATCGTGGGGGGAGAATTTAATTGTTGCCTTGATCAATGCGAGAAGAAAGGAGGTAAAAGATTGAAATAATCAAATGGCGCTCAAGAGATGGCGGGATTCCTTGTTGATAATGACCTTCATGACTTAGGTTACTTGGGGCCAAAATTCACATGATCTAATAACAAGAATGGTAACAGTAAAATCTGGGTAACGTTGGACAGATTGCTGATGAACTCTGAAGTTTTGCGGTTGGCTCCTTTAGCCACGATGAGGCATTTTCTTCGCATAGCTTCAGACCATTTTCCTCTACTATTGAATATGTCTCCTAATAGCCCCAGACATAAAAGCAAATGGATTCAGTTTGAAGATATCTGGATGACTTACCCAGCCACTTGGAGATTGGTGTGGAAAAACTGGAAGAAGGAAGACTATGGACAGCCGGCCGAAGTGTTGAATCGTAAGTGTCAAAGAACACTCAGGGCCTTATTTTTTTGGAGTCGTAATCGTCTGAAGGAGCTTGGGGAGATAAAGGATTCATTGGAAGGGCGCATTCAGGAACTTCAAATGTTGGAGAGTTCTAATTAGGGCCTTAATGAGGCTCAGGATCAGGAGCTGCGGACTATGGCTGTGGAATTGAACTCGACTTTGGCTCGAATGGAAACGTGGTAGTGGAAGAGAGCGAAGACCGAGTGGATGGAGGAAGGTGACGCCAACTCACACTTCTATCATTCATTTGCTACTGCTAGAAGACGTGGTAACAGAATTGTTGAAGTTAAGAATTCCAGTGGGGAAAGGATCACGCAGCAGAAACTTATTCAGGAGGAATTCTTGGAGTTCTTCAGGTTAAAGTGGAGGGAGAGACAGATTCTGAAGGATAACTGGCCTAGTTTTCAGAGGGAGGATATGATTTCTGAACAAATGAATGCGATGCTGGACGAGGAGATCTCGGAGCAGGAGGTTCGTCAAGCTGTATTCAGCATGGGGAATAATTGGGCTCATGGCATTGACGATATTACCTCTTATTTCCATAAATTTTACTAGGAGATTTTTAAAACTGATGTCACTAGAGCTTTACTTCACTTCTTTTACACTAACTCTATGTGTAAGAGTTGGAAAGATATGTTCGTGGTATTAATTCCTAAGACTGATAGTGCCAATCTGCCTTCCAAATTCAGACCTATCAAGCTTTGTCAATCCTTTTAAAAGGTGATTGCTAAGATCATCATCAATCGGATGAAACCTGTTATGAGTGGTATTATTAGTGAAGAACATGGAACATTCGTACCGAGAAGGTCTATTTCTAGCCATGGATTGATTGCACAGAAGATGATGTCGAAGTTCCAGTACTCTGCTCAGAAGGAAGGAATGATGGCACTCAAGGTTGATATGGAGCAAGCCTATGACTGTATGTCGTGGGATACTTTACAAAGAGTAATGGTGTTTATGGGATTTTCTAGTAAATTCATACAGTGGGTGATTCAATGCATTGCTCGGACAAGGTTTACGGTGCTGATCAATGGGAGCAGAACTGATTGGATTGATGCAAAGAGTGGCCTTTGAAAAGGATAACCCTTGTCACCATATTTGTTTATCATTTGCTCTGAATTGTTGACCAAGGAAATTAAGCAAAGTGGGGGGGGGGGGGACAGTTGGGAGTTAGTATTGTCAGAAATGCTGAGAAAATCTCGCATTTGCTGTATGCAGATGACATTGTATTGTTTGGTGATGCTAACAAAAGGAATGCCATTCAGGTGGTGAGCCTCGTAAAGGATTATTGTGACTGGACGGGGTAGAAGGTGAATTGTGCTAAGTCATCCAATCTTTTTAATAAAAGGTGTCCTAGCTGGAAGAAAAGGGCAATTTCCAAACTTATGGGGTATAGGAAAGTGGATTCCATGGAGTATCTTGGTCTTCCCCTGGTTATGAGGAAACTGGTTGCTAATGATTTTGCTAAAATCATTAAAGGAGCTCATGAGAAGACTAATCTTTGGGGGAAGAAATACCTTTCAATGGAGAGTCGTGCTCTATTGATCAGAACTTCCCTTTTGGCTACCCCAATGTACCTAATTACTCATACGGCTGTTCTTTTTGGAGTTCTTAACTTTATTGAAAAGCTGGGAAGAAGGTTTTTATGGCAGAAGAACTCTAATAGTAGAGGGATGCACTATGTAGAGTGGAAGGAGTTATGTGGAGGAGAGCTTAGACCACTGTACTACTCAATGTGGGAAGTTGATTGAGGTTCATAATATATTCAGTAAATGGGGATTTGTTTTACCTAAGGCCAATTCTCTGGATGAGCTTCTTGCCGTGCTTTATAGTATTACTGACAACAACCCTGGAGTGGGTAGGATTTGCTGTTATGCAATTTATCAATTATGGCATGCCAGAAATGATATGAGGCATGGAAGGAATCATAGGCCACCTTCTATTATAGCTGCTACTATTCTTTCTTTGCTGCCGAAGCCTTACAGCTCACCAGTTCTTGAGCAATGGGACATTAACCAACCCATTGGGTTGTCTTTTCATAAGCAATGGCGTCCCCCACCCCCTCAAGGTTGGCTGAAGTTTAATGTGGATGCAGCTCTAAAACCTTTTAATCAAGCAGGTCTTAGTATAGTTGTTCAAATTATGTGGGTACTCTGCTTATTGTGGCTGGTAAAAGCGTGGAGCATTGGGATGCCTGTCAAGCTGACATAATGGCTGTTGCTGCTGTCCGAGATGTTATCAAGGACTGGATGTTTGAGGTGGAGGGAATTATTATAGAAGGTGATTGCATTAGTGCAATTAAATGGTTGCAAAATAAGAATGACCGTCATAATAAGGTCCACTTCAGCTGGGAGGGGCAAAGATCTGACGTTTTTGATGGAGTTCAAGGAGGTAATTTTTCGGTACATAAACAGGGAAAGTAATAGGCCTGCTGAAAACTGTGCCAAATTAGCAATCCTAGATAATTTATCTTTTAATGATGTTAATAATAGTGAGTTCACCTCAACACGTTTGGCCTTGTTCAGGGAGGATAGTGATAGGGTATAGTTTTTCTTTCTTTTTGTTTTTGGGTGTTACTTGAATCTAGTTTTTTGGTTACTTGATTACTGCAAATGCAGATATTCAGCTCTCTTTCTCTCTCTCTCTCTCTCTTTCTCTCTCTCTCTCACACTCTCTCTCTCTCTCTCTCTCTCACTTTCCATTTCTCTTTTTCTCTCTCTCTCTCTCTATCTATCTATCTCTCCCGCTCTTTCTCTCTCCCTCTCTCTATCTCTCCTTCCCTCTCTCTCTCTCTCCTCTCTCTCTCTCTCTCTCTCTCTCTCTCTCTCTCTCTCTCTCTCTATTCTTCTATTACTTCTCTCCCCCTCCCTTTCTCTCTCTGTCTCTCTCTCTCCATTCCTCTCCAACTCTCTCTCTCTCTCTCTCTCTCTCTCTCTCTCTCTCTCTCTCTCTCTCTCTCTCTCTCTCTCTCTCTCTCTCTCTCTCTCTCTCTCTTATATTGCCTCTCTAAATCTCTCTCTCTCCATTCCCTTCTCTCTCTCTTTAATCATCCCTCTCCCTCTCTGTCTATCTATCTCTATCTCTCCATTCCTTAATTACTTCTCTCTAATTCTCTCTCTCTCTCTCTCTTCATCTATTGCTTCTCTCTGTCCCTCTCTCTCTCTCTCTCTCTCTCTCTCACTCTCTCTCTCTCTCTCTCTCTCTCTCTCTCTCTCTCTCTTTCTCCCTCCCTCTATCATTCAATTCCTCTATTAACTCTCTCTTTCTCTCTCTCTTTCTCTCCATCCCTCTATTGCTTCTCTCTCCCTCTCTCTCTCTCTCTCTCTCTCTCTCTCTCTCTCTCTCTCTCTCTCTTTCCATTCCTCTATTGCCTCTCTCTCTATCTCTCTTCCTCTCTCTCTACCTCTCTCTCTCTCACTCTCTCTTCTCTCTCTCTCTCACCAATCCTCTATTACTTCTCTCTCTATCTCCCTCTCTCTCTCTCTCCCTCTCTTTCTCTCTCTCTCTTTCTCTCTTTCTCACTCACTTTATCTCTCTCTATCACTCTCTCCCTCCCTCTCTCTTTTCATTCCTCTATTACCTCTCTCTCTATCTATCTCTCTCTCCCACAATCTTTCTCTCTCTCTCTCTCTCTCTCTCTCTCTCTCTCTCTCTCTCTCTCTCTCTCTCTCTCTCTCCTCTCTCTCTCTCTCTCTCTCTCTCTCTCTCTCTCTCTCTTCGTCTTTCTCTCTCTTTGTGTATCTCTCTTTCCATTCCTCTATTGCTTCTCTCTCTCTCTCTCTCTCTCTCTCTCTCTCTCTCTCTCTCTCTCTCTCTCTCTCTCTCTCTCTCTCTCTCTCTCTCTCTTCGTCTCTCTCTCTCTCATTCCATTCCTCTATTGCCTCTCTCTCCCTCTCTCTCTCTATCTATCTATCTATCTCTCCCGCTCTTTCTCTCTCCCTCTCTCTATCTCTCCTTCCCTCTCTCTCTCTCTCTCTCTCTCTCTCTCTCTCTCTCTCTCTCTCTCTCTCTCTCTCTCTCTCTCTCTCTCTATTCTTCTATTACTTCTCTCCCCCTCTCTTTCTCTCTCTGTCACTCTCTCTCCATTCCTCTCCAACACACTCTTTCTCTCTCTCTCTCTCTCTCTCTCTCTCTCTCTTAAATCTCACAATTATTGCTCCCAAAGCATTTCTTAACTCCCTCTCTATGCTACCTCTCTCTCTCTCTCTCTCTCTCTCTCTCTCTCTCTCCTCTCTCTCTCTCTCTCTCTCTCTCTCTCTCTCTCTCTCTCTCTCTCTCTCTCTCGGAGGAAGGGAAAAATTCGTGCAACGCTGATCGGAGGGGAGTCTCTCTTGGATCGGAGATCTCGTTGCCGTAGTTGGACGGGGCTTATTCGTGGATTATGGTGGGGGGTGACCCGCGGTCACCCCCCTCGTCACCCTTCGATGAGGAGTGGTGGAGGTAAGGAAAACCGAGGAGGGAAGAATGCTGGAGGTGGTTATGGTCGGAGAGATGAAGTGAAGGATACGAAGGGGGGGAATGATGTGGGAGGTAAGAATGGAGGAGGAGGTGAACGGATGTTTTCTTTGTCTGGTTCGGGAGGTCGTGCGGCTAGACCTCCGAGTAGTTCTGGATCTTCCAGATCGGGTGGATCTGGAGAAGGTCTGGATGCTGGGAAAGTGCTGGTGTCTTCAGCTGAAGATCTGGAGATGGAGGCACGCAATGTGTCTTTACTGGCGTCTCCCGTTCGTTTGGAGGTGATGGAGATTATTGGGGGAGCTGTAACAGAGGAGTTCCTTAATGAAGTTGTGGCTGATATAGTATCTAAGGATCCTGTAGAAGATATGGATGAGAAGGAGGATTGTGTTTCTGCTGGAGGAGCTAGAGAAGGAAGTATACTTCTAGATTTGGATAGAGATATGGCTATTGATACAGAACAGGTTGAAATGGGTGATTCAAAGGGGAGATTGATGAATGAATCTGCTGAAAAGGTTGATGTAAATAAAATGGTGGATAATCCTATATATGAATCTGATAAGATTCTTTTTACTTTTGGTAATGGGAGTCGCATTGGTGATTTGAGCAAGGTGTTTGCGGGTTTTAATGCTCGGAAGAAGGATATGGAGATGGTAGGAAATTTACCGGAATTTTCTTTTGGTAATATGGAAACTGTGAAGTCTGGAGATCAATCGATGAGGGGGAAAAAGACTATGGCTGATGGTTTTGATTCGTCTAATATTACTAAAGGCACATCAGGTGTTTGGGGAAATGCCTCATCAGGTTTGCTTTCGTCTCAACCGTTAATGAACAAAGCTGGAACTTCTCGAGTTGTGAAGAAGGAAGTGGAGGATATTGGGTTGGCAGCCAATGCCTGGAAGAAATCTACTGCAGTTCATTTGAACTTGGTGGAGGATGTTGGTAGCTTTATAAGGGAAGATGGATTGATAAACTTGGATTTGAACAAAGCCAGGGGGAACATTCAAAAGCTGGACAGAACTTTGGTTGGTAGTCTCTTGGGACGTAGGCTTCCGTTCTATGTTGTTCAAAATGAGTTGCAAAGAAAGTGGAGTCATCTTGGACTTACTCAAATCACTCCAATGGGAATTGATTGTTTCTTATGTTGGTTTGAGAACAAGGAGGCAAGGGATAGTGTTTTGCTTGGTGGCCCTTGGTATGTGGCAGGACAAATTATTGGGATTGAAAAATGGACTGTAGGATTATCCTCTAAATCTTCAAGAAGATTTTCTTCCCCTGTTTGGATACGGCTTCCAAATCTTCCGTTGGAGTATTGGGATGAGTCTAACCTTGCTAGGTTGGCTGCAGGTATAGGTGAACCTCTGTTTATGGATGAGCAAACAAAGTTATGGAACAGATGTGCATTTGCTCGGTTGTGTGTTCGATTGGATTTATCGAAAAGGTTACCTAAAGGGGTTTGGGCACAGGGGCTTAAGGGGAGGTTTTTTCAACCTATTGAATATGAGGGGATACCTGTAATTTGCTTGAAGTGCGGTAAGGTTGGTCATAAGGGGGATGTTTGTAAGGAGATGCTGGGTCAGACAAAGGAGCATGAAAGGAAGACTAATAATGTTGATACTCAGACTTCAGCCGTGGATCTTGGGCTGAATAGAGGTGCTGATCAGAACCTGGGTGGAGAAGTCAAGTTGAAGGTGGCAGGGAATAATTCTGGTGAGAATCATTCGGATGTTGACAATGATATGGGGGAGTGGACCATTGTGACAAGGAGAAGGAGAACTTTTAATAATAATATGGGGAACAGATCTCAGTCTGTTATTACTAAGCCGGCTGCTTCAGGAGTAGGTGTTAAATCGATTTGGAGAGAAGTACCTAAAACTCAAAAAGCTATTCAAAATGATGGGATTTTGCAAACTATGGTACAGGACAAGGCTCTTAATGAGAAGCAACAGTTATTATTGAAGACTCCTGGAAGTATGGAGTTGGCTAAGGAACAGTTGGGACGGCAAGCTGTTGTACCGATTGGTGGATTTCATGAGACCAAAATCCATGACTCTTGTTCTCTGACAGTTGCAAAGAAGAAAAAACAGAGGGAGACCAAGCCTTCTCCTGCTCAATTATTGGTTCCCAAAGTGCTGAAGTTCACGGATATGAAAGCTGGAGTGTTGAAAGTAAAAAACAAGCAAACAAGTGGATTTAATGATTGATGTTCAAAGGAGGCTGGTTCTTTTGGTTCTTTACAGAAATTGCCAGGCTTTAGAAGAAGCAAGGATTTAAAGAAGGACTTGGTTTCGTCTTCTATAGAAAATTTAGTTAATGTTGTGGATAAGTCGGTTGATGGTAAGTTTAAGGAGGTGAAATTTGTTGAACAATGGCAAGATGTTTATTCTGAATTTTTTTGTGGCGGGGACGCTTCCCCTTTGGTGAATAATGTGTAACATCCTATGTTGGAACTGTAGAGGTGCTCGTAAGAAGGAAATGGGAAATTACTTGCGGCACCTAATTGGGGAGCAGAATGTTAACTTTATTGGTTTGCTTGAAACTAAGTTGGATCAGTTCGATAGGAAGGATATTGATAAAATAGCTGGTAGAGAATGGGAGTTTGTATATCAGCCAGCTGTGGGAAGGGCAGGAGGTATCTTAGTGATGTGGAAAGCTAAGGGAGGTTCTTTTGAAGTTTCTTGCCAAACCAACCAATGTATTATGGGAAGGTTTTCATTGACTCATGCCTTTGAGTGGGAGATTGCAATTGTTTATGCTGATAAAGATAGATACAAGAGGAGGCAACTTTGGGAATCTATTTCCAGTTTTCACTCTTTGGAATCCCCTTTGCTGGTGGGGGGGGATTTCAATTTCATCATGTCTCAGGAGGAAAAGAAGGGAGGTAAGGCCTTTCAGTTTTCTCTAGCGGCAAATGAGATGGGGGAGTTCATGGCGATGAATGATTTGATAGATCCGGGGTTTACTGGACCAGCTTTCACTTGGACAAATAACAAAGATGTGGGAAGTAGAATATTTTCTCAGCTTGATAGATTCTTGATCAGCTCATCTATTTTGGATTCTTTTCAAGGTTTGAAGGTAAAGCATCTTACTAGGCTTGCTTCGGATCATTGTCCAATTTTATGCTCTGTTATGGGGGAAGTAAGGAAGAACTACTCCAACTGGATTAAATTTGAGGATGTTTGGGCAAGTTATCCAATGGCTTGGCACTTGGTGTGGAAGAAGTGGAATGTGGAGGATAGAGGTAGTGAGGCTCTAAAACTTCATAAGAAATGTCTTAGAACCATTAAAGCCTTATTTTTCTGGAGTAAAAACAAGCTCAGAACTCTTAACCAGTTGAAAGAGGATCTAGATAAGGAAATTAGATCTTTACAGGAGCTTGAATGTTTGCCGGAAGGGTTATCTGAGATACAAATTGAGGCTTTGAGATACAAGGTTCAACTGTTAAATAGTACTCTTGCTAAAATCATGACTTGGTGGAGGCAAAGAGCTAAGGTGAAATGGGTTGAAGAGGGAGATGGGAACACTCATTTCTTCCATTCAATGGCATCGGCTAGAAGGAGGATGAATGGAATTGATTCTTTGATACAGGAGAATGGAACGGTTGTAACTGAACAGAGGGATTTGTTGGAGATTGTTCACGGCTTCTTTAAACAAAAATGGATTGGGAATGATATAGTGGAGGATGGATGGCCGTCTCTGGAAGGTCAAAGGGATTGCTTGGCTCAGGTTGGGGGAATTCTTGATAGTAAGGTCACCAAAGAAGAAATATGGGATGTGGTCAAGTCTTTTGGCCGTTATATTGCACCTGGTAGGGATGGGGTTACTGCCTCCTTCTTCAAGTTCTTTTGGGAGATTGTTGGAGAACAAGTGATGAGTGCTTGCTTGGAATTCTTTGGCGGGAATAGTATGGATCCAATTTGGAAGGAAACTGTTGTTGTGTTGATCCCTAAAGTTATGAATCCTGATCACCCTTCCAAATTTAGGCCAATTAGTCTTTGTCAAACAATCTATAAGGTTGTTGCTAAAGTATTGGTCAATAGAATTAAAGGGGTGCTGCCTTTGTTAATTTCTGAGGAACAAGCAGCTTTTGTGCCTGGCCGATCTATTTCAAACCATTGTTTACTTGCTCAGGAGATGATGAACAGGTTCAAAATTTCAAAATCTGCTCTGGGAATGTTGGCTTTGAAGGTGGACATGGAGCAAGCTTATGATAAGATGAGTTGGAGAACCTTGGAGCTTGTTCTCAGTCGTATGGGTTTCCCCTACAGATTCAAGTCTTGGGTGATTAGCTGTGTACAAAATCCTAAGTTTACAATCATGGTGAATGGACAGCTAACGGAGGAGATTACTGCAGGATGTGGTTTTCGACAGGGATGTCCTTTATCTCCATATCTGTTCATCCTTTGTTCTGAGCTTCTATCTGGCCACATTCATCAGAACTTTAAGGAGCTGGGGATACCAATCAGTGTTGGGGGACCTTCTGTCTCCCACCTTCTTTATGCTGACGATATTCTTCTTTTTGCAGGTGCTACTATTCCTAATGTGAGGAAGGTTACTAACATCCTTGAAGATTACTGTTCTTGGACTGGCCAAAGGGTCAATAGGAGCAAGTCTTCCATTCTTTTCAGCAAAATGACCTCTTCTTCTACAAGGTGTAGACTTGCAAGAATGACTGGATGTAAGAAGGTTAAAGAGATGGAATATCTAGGGATTAAATTGGCTCTGAGGAGATTGGTAAAGAAGGATTTTGGAGCTCTTTTACAGAATGCTAGGGCTAAGACTAGTTCATGGGGGATCCGACATCTTTCACTGGCTGGCAGAATAACTTTGATTAATTCTGTGTTAATTCCTGCATCTGTTTATTTAGTATCTCATACTCTTGTCCCTAAATCTATTTTAAAGGAGGTTGAGAAGGTTTGTAGAAGTTTTCTTTGGGATACTGACTCCAAGCATAGGAGTTTACATTATGTGGCATGGAAGAGTGTTGCTAGACCAAGGAGGAAAGGAGGTCTTGGTTTCCATTCAAGTGCTGATTGGGTTGGTCCTTTGAGAGCCATAATTGCTTGGGATTTTGTTAGTAAACCTCCTTCTCTCTTTCATAGCTGCATGAGACAAAAATATGGGGAGTCTCCGTGGGTTGCTGGACCAAAACGTTCTGAGTCTTCAGTTTGGAAGGTTATTCGTGAGGGTGCGGAATGTTTGGTTAATTGTACTCGATGGAAGGTCTGTAATGGGACAAGCATAGATGTGGTTAACCATGTGTGGATTTGGGATAGAGCTATCTCGGGTTGGCCTACGTTTTGTGATATTTCGGCAATAGAGGATCTTGTTGTGGCAGATTTTATAAATCTGGATGGGAATTGGAATAGGGAGAAGATATGGATTCTTTTTGGTGAATCTTTAGCTGAAAAGATTTTTGAGATTAAGATATGGAAGGAGCTGGAGGATGATAGTTTGGAACTGATTAAAACTCCTCTTGGCACTTCTGTCTCAGCTATTGCTTACAACAGCAAGTTTCAAATGGAGGATGATCCTTGCTATGCAGTTTTTAAAAATGGATTGAAACCGAGAGAAGCCATTTTTTGGTGGAGAATTTTAAAAAATGTGGTTCCAACGAATTGTTGGTTACTTAACAGAGGTTTTGAGGTTAACTCTAAGTGCCCTATTGGGTGTGATGTTTTGGAGGATTTGGACCACATTGCTATTCACTATCAACAGCTGCAGAATATCTTGTATGTCCTGGACGGATGGGGGTTCTTTACTCCTTGTTTTGCTTGCCTAGATGATCTGCTAAAGGTATTAATGGGTAATCATGATCTTATGGATAGTGGCTTTGTGTTAAACTGTCGTGCAGTGTTTCAAAGCTGGGTAAATAGAAATGGCATTAAACATGATAAGGAGGTATACACGTCTGTTTTTATTGCAGCCAACTTAGTTGAAGGTTTTAATCAAGGTTGTTACTCTTTCCACTTGGAGCAACGGGGCACCCTTCAATCCAATGGGTTGTGTTATTCTTCCTCTTGGTGTCCCCCCCTTACAGGTTGGTTAAAGGTCAATATTGATGGAGCTTTGCTAAGGTCTAATGCAGGCGGCATTGGAATAGTAATTCGGGACAGCCATGGTAATTTGGTTGTTGCTGCTGGTTGGAGCATCTGTCATTGGGATAGCACACAAGTTGAGATGATGGCCATTCAGTATATTGACAAGTTATTGATGGAGTGGATGTATGAGCTGAAGGGGATCATTATTGAAGGTGACAATGCTAGTGTTATTGATTACAAGCAGAACTTTAAATACAAAGATTTGTTGAAGAAGCAAGTGGAAAATTGGGAGACGTGGAATTGGTTGTGGCTGTTCCAACAAGTTATTTTTGTTCATACTTACAGGAGATTTAACAAAGCGGCCCATTTTTGTGCCAAGAGAGCCATAGAGGATACTTTTGTTTGGGATATTGGAGATAGAGTTAATTGTAATTTTCCTCAAGAATTTTTAGATATTCTTGAGGAAGATAGTTTATTTTCTTCTGTTGCTTAAGGGTTCTTTCCCTTTCTTTACTTTTATAGTTTGTAGTAGGTTTTGATTAATGCAAATGCATATTTCAGCTCTCTCTCTCTCTCTCTCTCTCTCTCTCTCTCTCTCTCTCTCTCTCTCTCTCTCTCTCTCTCTCTCTGTTCTTATATTGCCTCTCTCAATCTCTCTCTCTCCATTCCCTTCTCTCTCTCTTTAATCGTCCCTCTCCCTCTCTGTCTATTTATATATCTCTCTCTCTCCATTCCTTAATTACTTCTCTCTAATTCTCTCTCTCTCTCTCTCTTCATCTATTGCTTCTCTCTGTCCCTCTCTCTCTCTCTCTCTCTCTCTCTCTCTCTCTCTCTCTCTCTCTCTCTCTCTCTCTCTCTCTCCCTCCCTCCCTCTCTCTCTCTCTCTCTCTCTCTCTCTCTCTCTCTCTCTCTCTCTCTCTCTCTCTCTCTCTCTTTCCATTCCTCTATTGCCTCTCTCTCTATCTCTCTTCCTCTCTCTCTTTACCTCTCTCTCTCTCACTCTCTCTTCTCTCTCTCTCTCACCAATCCTCTATTACTTCTCTCTCTATCTCCCTCTCTCTCTCTCTCTCCCTCTCTTTCTCTCTCTGTTTCTCTCTTTCTCACTCACTTTATCTCTCTCTATCACTCTCTCTCTCCCTCTCTCTTTTCATTCCTCTATTACCTCTCTCTCTCTCTCTATCTCTCTCTCTCTCTCCCACAATCTTTCTCTCTCTCTCTCTCTCTCTCTCTCTCTCTCTCTCTCTCTCTCTCTCTTCGTCTTTCTCTCTCTTTGTGTATCTCTCTTTCCATTCCACTATTGCTTCTCTCTCTGTCTCTCTCTCTCTCTCTCTCTCTCTCTCATTCCATTCCTCTATTGCCTCTCTCTCTCTCTCTCTCCCTTTCTCTCTCTCCATTCCTCTATTTCCTCTCTCTTTCTCTCTCTCCCTCTCCCTCTCCCTCTCCCTCTCTCTCTCCCTCTCTCCCTCTCTCTCTATCTCCTTTATCTCTCTAACTATGTCTCTCCCTTTCTTTACATTCCTATATTGCCTCTCTCTTTCTCTCTCACTCTCTCTCTCTTTTCCCCTACTGCTTCTCTCTCTCTCTCTCCATTTCTCCCTCTCTCTCTCTCTCTCCCTCTCTCTCTTTATCTCTCTCTCTCATGCTTTCATTTGTCCCTTTTTCTTTCTCTCACTAGAGTGGTTTAGAGAGAGAAGCTCTGGGGATGACTAGAGGGGGTGGCCCTAGGTCACCTCCTCCAAATGGGGGCTTTGGCGGTGGTAAAGGTGGTGGTAAAAGGGAGCGGAAGCAAGGGAACCAGTGGCAGGTGCTGGCTAATGAGGAGGTCGACGGTGGTGCATCGGCGGCGGTCGCTAGGAAGTTGGATTTCCCGCCCAGATCTCCTGGGATCGGCCGCTTTTTGGCTTCTTCCACAAAAAGTGCTGCTCCGCTTGGGGCTTGGGAGGAGAAAGTTAACAACCCTACCAGATCTATGCGGCCTGGGAAAGAAAATGCTCTTGGTCCGGCCAAGGTTGATGGCACTAATAGCACGGGAGATGCGGCTGTGGTTGCTCCAACTACAAAGTTTAAAGGTCTGGAGGGCATGTTCGCTCCAGGACTCAGCTCATATTCGGCCAAACCTGCTGCTGTTCGGGAACTCATTATGAATGCTATAGGAATGTCGTTGCCTGCTGGGGGTTCGCGGAATAGCAGATCGGCTCAAGTTATGGAGGAAAGGATGTCGGGCATCGGATCTGAGCTCTGGTTTGATGCGGCTGCTGCCCATTTCCAGGATGCTACCCCTGTGTTGATCCTCAGACGGCGGTGTTGACCTCTAGTCCTATGAAGGAAGAACTCTGCAGCTTGGTGGACGACTCTGCCTAGGAGAGTAACTCGGACAAGGAGATGGAGGAAGTTCGCGAGAAACCTGATCTCAGTGTGGCAATGGAGGATGATTGCTCTGTCACTGTTGATCAGAATGAAGCCCAGACCAACAAACTGATGGAGCCTGTAGAGGAGCAGGACTCCTGCCGGGAGATGGATGCCGATCAAGGCAGAATGGTCGTCCAGCAAGCTGTCCAACCAGCTCAGACCGCTTGGATGCCCGACTGGGGCTCATCCGCTATGCTCGTCCCTGACCTTTCATCCGTGAATGTAGATTGTAGTATGAATGAGGATAGTCCTGATAGTTCTAGGCGTGAACAGCCCCAAGTTTCAGCCTCCACTGACAATGAATCTACTGGACATTGCCTATAAGGTGTTTGTAGAAATGTCCCCATGGCATAGAATTCTGCTTGGTCTATACCGCAGCCCTCCCAAGCTCCCAACTTGCCGCCGCATGACCTTCCTAAGGGTCCATTTAATTGGAGCAAGGTCCAAAATGTGCCCATAAAGCGTCTTTGAAAGTTCGATGGGGATGTTAAGCCCTTATGAACTTATTCCCCAAGCTAATTAAGAGAGAGGTGATTTGAAAAGAAGAATCTTTTAAACAAAGACAAAAACCTAAACCAAAATCACCACAAAAAGTGCGGAAGAAAAATAAATGCGGAAGCGATAATAAGAAAAGAACACACCGGATTTATAGTGGTTCGGTCAAACCTTGACCTACGTCCACTCCTTGGAGGCACCCTCCAAGTATTGCACTAACACAAAGTGACTCTCCTTTAGCCCCCACAGCTAGGCGGAGAAGCCCTTACAAAATCACTTCCACCTCCCCCGGTGCGGCGGAGTCGCCGGGTCCTTTGACACCAAAGAGACTTCTTCTTTGGTGAACTTACCTCGAGACAAGCCTTGAATTTGATGGTACTAAGGTGCGAGTTCGCCGGAGCAACCGTGTGGAACCCCCTCCACACTCCCTTGAGTCCCCCCTCACAAGATCTTCTCCCTCTCTCAAACTCCACCCTTTCCTCTCTCCCTTTCAAGCTCTCTCTTCAAGTTTCCCCCACAAGAACGAAGCTACAATGGCTGCCAAAGACATTTACAAAGTGCCTTGCCATAGCTTAAATAGAGGCTCTCAAAACGAGCTCATTAATGCAAGTTGCCGCCATTATCGTCCAGGACGATAGCCAAATCGTCCTGGCCGATTAGCACAAATATGAGGAAAATCGTCCTGAAAATCGCCCTGAAATGAAGCTGGACGATGTCTAATCGTCCCGGACGATCTGGCGATCGGCCTGGACGAAATCCCCATTAATTGCTTTCCAAAACTGCCTGAGAAATTTTGGAAAAATTGACCTGGATCGGCCAGGCCGATATTTTATAGTCCAGGCCGATAACCAGGACGATATCCAAAAATAAGATTTTCCTAAGTAGATATGGCGGCAGATTCTTGCTGAATTGAGCTGATCGTCCTGGCCGATACAAAATCGTCTAGGACGATGTGTTTTGCAAAAAGATGGCTGCTTTAATGAGAATGTCCTAATTAGGATTTCTACTTTTGTCAGATCGTCCAGGACGATATAAATATCGTCCCGGACGATGTTACCAAAAATAGAAATCTTTTAGAGCACAACAGAAAATCTTCCAAGTTACAAATCATCAGATACCACACCAAATACAATAGACTCAATAAGAAGGAAAAAGATTACAAACTGACACAGACCTAGTCTACCCAATCTTGAGCTGGTTCCAGATTACAGTCTGATCGTGTGGACCTAAAACGTTAGCACATAAGGCAATCGTAGAGAAATAAGGAATGTTTGCTATCATCAAAATCATAGATTCGCAACAATCTCCCCCTTTTTGATGATGTCAAAACATTTCAATTTGAATTTTCATAAAAGTAAATCCTCCTAATCTCCCCCTTACTAGAATAAATCCTTTTAACAAAAATAGGGGAGATGAAAATATTTTTGTTGTTTTAAAATTTTGAAAAGAAAAAAATACAACGTTCTCCCCCTTTGACATTATCAAAAAGAGAGGAGGCACAAAACAAAAAAAAACAAAACGAACAAAAAACATTCCTGATCAAGTAAAAAAAACAAATGTTCTTAAAATGAGAAAGTTACCTCTGGGTTTTAATCAAAAAACTTAGTAGAATTGGATTGACAACACATAGCCCAGTAAAGGTTAGAAAATCAAGAATTGATAATCCAAACTCCAGTTCTTTAAAAAGGCTCAAAAACTTTTTAATTCAATATCTAAATCAAGAATAAATTAGAGAAAGAAACAGTAATTTTTCAAAACTCCTTTCATAAAATATATCTAATAGAAGATTAATGCACGATTTGAATCGTGAATCAAGATTTTCAACTCAAGCATCGAAAAATCAAGGGTTTTCTTAAGCTTTAAGAAGTATAAGAATGGTAAGCATTCAAATTTAGTGGGCTCATTTTATGCCTCTTGACAATTGGTTTGCGCACTGCGCATCTTTTGATACACTTTGTGTATTCTATATTTTTCAATTTTGGCGCTTTGCGCTTCTTTTATTTTTGGCATCATTGGCCATTTTTTTTTGATTATGCTACCTTTCTGAAATCTTAAATACAAAAGTAAACCCATACTATTGATAAAGCGAATTTCTTGATTAAGAAAATTTTGAATTAGATTCAACAACTTGCAAAAGATTCCTATGCGATAAATAAAATATAGGGAGATAAAAAATTTAGTTTCAAAAACCAATTTAAAAGATGAAAAAGATTTTAAATCAAAAGTAGAAAAATCTTTTTTAGGAAACAGAGATTGAAAGTCAAAAACATGAGTTTCCTTCCTTTGATTGTTTTTAGAGAAGTCAATCACAACTTACTAAAGATTTCAAGAAAAATTAGGAAGTAAATTTTCATTTCTAGAAAAGTGGATGTGTGTTTGATCAGAAAAAAATTTTTACGAAAAAAAAAATTTCAAAGAATAAACAAACAAAAAAACGCAAAATAAAAATGAAAAAAACATAAAAACAAAAATACAAAAAAACACGAAAGGCTCTTAACCATTATCTCTCTCCTGGTCCGATGCTTCAGAGACAGATCTGCCCATGAGATTTTTTGCTTTTCATTATTTCCCCAGTTTAATTTTAACTTTGCCTTACCCTTTTCTTTTACAGGGAGAATTCTTAAATTAGGGCACTCATTTTTCATATGTCCAGGTTTCCTGCATTTAAAAACAAATAACGTCAGAGGAAATATTAACATCCTTACCAATTTTACCTATTTTCCACTTTTGCTTATGCATTGGTGAGCTTTGTGATTTGCTTGACAATTCCTTTCTATCGTCACCAACTAAGCTTCCTCTTTCCGTATCTTCGTCTTTTAGAACGATCGTCTCACCTGCATCCAAAAGTCTTTGACTCAACCTTGCTCGTAAGCAATGAGTGAGCCAATCAAATTATCAATAGAATAATCATTCAAATCTTTAGACTCACAAATAGCAACAACTTTAGAATCAAATTTATCCAGTAGACATCGAAGAATTTTGTTAACTTTTTCAAAATTTGAAAAATCTTTTCCTAAGGCATGCAATGATGTAGTAATTTGAATGAACCTTGTATACATGTCTAAAATCGTTTCAAAGGTTTCATAGAAAACATTTCAAAATCATGCATTAAAATATTCAACTTGGATTGCTTGATTTCACTAGTGCCTTCGTATATGGTGTGCAATTTATCCCAAACTTCCTTACCGGTAGTGCACGTGGATATTAACATAAAATCATCAGAACTTAAAGCACAGAAAAACAATTTAAAGACTTTGCATTTAATTGAGCATCCATTCGTTCATCCCTATTCCATTGATTAAAAGGAATATCAGTTTTAATTCCATTAACAATACGTGATGGTGATGAATAACCAGTTAAAATGATATGCCACATACGAAATCAATCGATTGCAAAAACGTAGACATGCGAATTTTCCAAAAATCAAATGTAATATTTTCAAACAATGGTGGTCTAGTGATTGAATATCCTTCCGCAAAAATACGATTAGAAATATTAGCCATGGATCGAAATTCAAAAGCTTTTAAAAACTTATTTTATGAAACCGCTCTGATACCACTTGAAAGTTCGATGGGGATGTTAAGCCCTTATGAACTTATTCCTAAAGCTAATTAAGAGAGAGGTGATTTGAAAAGAAGAATCTTTTAACAAAGACAAAAACCTAAACCAAAATCACCACAAAAAGTGCGGAAGAAAATAAATGCGGAAGCAATAATAAGAAAAGAACACACCGGATTTATAGTGGTTCGGTCAAACCTTGACCTACGTCCACTCCTTGGAGGCACCCTCCAAGTATTGCACTAACACAAAGTGACTCTCCTTTAGCCCCCACAGCTAGGCGGAGAAGCCCTTACAAAATCACTTCCACCTCCCCCGGTGCGGCGGAGTCGCCGGGTCCTTTGACACCAAAGAGACTTCTTCTTTGGTGAACTTACCTCGAGACAAGCCTTGAATCCGATGGTACTAAGGTGCGAGTTCGCCGGAGCAACCGTGTGGAACCCCCTCCACACTCCCTTGAGTCCCCCTCACAGGATCTTCTCCCTCTCTCAAACTCCACCCTTTCCTCTCTCCCTTTCAAGCTCTCTCTTCAAGTTTCCCCCACAAGAACGAAGCTACAATGGCTGCCAAAGACATTTACAAAGTGCCTTGCCATAGCTTAAATAGAGGCTCTCAAAACGAGCTCATTAATGAAAGTTGCCGCCATTATCGTCCAGGACGATAGCCAAATCGTCTTGGCCGATTAGCACAAATATGAGGAAAATCGTCCTGAAAATCGCCCTGAAATGAAGCTGGACGATGTCTAATCGTCCCGGACGATCTTGCGATCGGCCTGGACGAAATCCCCATTAATTGCTTTCCAAAACTGCCTGAGAAATTTTGGAAAAATTGACCTGGATCGGCCAAGCCGATATTTTATAGTCCAGGCCGATAACCAGGACGATATCCAAAAATAAGATTTTCCTAAGTAGATATGGCGGCAGATTCTTGCTGAATTGAGCTGATCGTCCTGGCCGATACAAAAATCGTCCAGGACGATGTGTTTTGCAAAACGACGGCTGCTTTAATGAGAATGCCCTAATTAGGATTTCTACTTTTGTCAGATCGTCCAGGACGATATAAATATCGTCCCGGACGATGTTACCAAAAATAGAAATCTTTTAGAGAACAACAGAAAATCTTCCAAGTTACAAATCATCAGATACCACACCAAATACAATAGACTCAAGAAGGAAAAAAGATTACAAACTGACACAGACCTAGTCTACCCAATCTTGAGCTGGTTCCAGATTACAGTCTGATCGTGTGGACCTGAAACGTTAGCACATAAGGCAATCGTAGAGAAATAAGGAATGTTTGTTATCATCAAAATCATAGATTCGCAACAGTCTTAGCCGTGACCAATGGGTTGCCAAGGATGGGCAGTGTATTGAGCCTAAGATGGACTCTGTTAATGACAACATTGCTAAGTTGGATACAACAATTGTGGCAAAACTTATGGGAAGACAGATCTCGTTTCCCTTCCTTACTTGAAGAGCTTAAGCGTAGATGGTACCACTTCGGGGACTTTGAGATCATCACCATTGCACCCAATACTTTTATTTGCTTATTCCAAAGTCATGCTATTAGAGATGCGGTTCTTTCGAGTGGGCCGTGGATTGTGGCCGCGAGCATCATCGGGATGGACAAGTGGACCTCCACTTCTTCACCATCTTCCTTACAGGGAACCACTCTCCAATTTGGGTCCGGCTACCTCAACTACGCTTATCAATTGGGACATTAACAACATCTCCCACATTGTCAACAGAATTGGTGAGCCCCTTTGGATGGACTCGCACACAAGCACCTGGGGAGCAGA
>CM028342.1:30540809-30560809 GCA_016618105.1 Dendrobium huoshanense | reverse complement strand
GAAACGATGATCGAGGACATCACTAGAAATAAAGTTGATGCTCTTATTGGTCCTAACTGGGACTTCTTCCACTTCATGGCTATCGGGAGATTGGGGGGGGGGGGGGTTGCTGGCACTATGGCAGACTGATATCGTGAAGTTTGAGGTGATTAAGACGATGAACCAAGTTCTTGTGGGACATTTAGTGCTTCCCAACCATCAAATGTGGTGTGTTGTTGTTGTCTATGCTGGGAATGACTATCACACCAGACGGGAGCTCTGGGAGGTCCTCAGCTCGACCATCATTGCCGACTTTTCGGTGATTGTGGGGGTGATTTTAATTGCTGTCTTGAACAGAGTGAGAAAAAGGGGGGTAGACAATTTGGGTTTTCGGTTGGAGCCCAGGAGATGATGACCTTTATGGTTGACAATGACTTGCATGACCTGGGGTTTACCGGTCCGAAGTACACGTGGTTGAACAACAAGACTGGTAACATCAAAATTTGGGTTCATTTGGTCTGAGTCCTGATGAATTCGGGTGGTCTTCAGCTGGCCCCCATGGCCTCAGTCAAGCACCTCCTCAGGCTTGCGTCGGACCATTGCCCTCTTTTATTGAGGCTGGCGGATGTGACCCTAAATAAGGAGTGTAGATGGATTCGATTCAAAGATACTTGGCTGACTTATCCGGCCACCTGGAAGCTCATTGAGAAGCTCTGGAATAAGGATGACTTCGGAAGATCGGATGAGATGCTTATTCGGAAGTGTTTTAGAACTCTTCGTGGTCTGTTCTTCTGGATCCATAATCGGCTGAAAGAGCTAAGGGCACTGAAGTTGTCATTGGAGGTTCGAATTGTGGAACTCCAGCAGTTGGAATTTACCGCTGATGGACTGAATGCCAATCAAGACCTAGAACTGCGCAGGGTGGCGTCTGAGCTTAATTCAACCCTGGCATGGTTGGCATCTCTGTGGCGGCAACATGCGAAGACCCAATTGATTGAGGTGGGTGACTCCAACTCACAATTTTTCCACATGTTCGCCTCGGCGCGGCGTAGGGGGAATCGAATTATGGAAATTCAACGGCCTGATGGAGTGAGAATCTCGGAGCAGGATGGCATCCAAGAGGAATTTATGAACTTCTTTTCACATAAGTGGAGAGAAAGAAAGGTTTCCCTGGACAATTAGTCGGCTTTCAGTAGGAAGATATGATCCCAGACCATCTCAAGCGGGATATGGAGGCTGAGGTGTCGGATTTGGAGGTCTGCCAGGCCGTCTTCAGTATGGGGAACAACCGCTCACCGGGATTGGACGGTATTATTGCTTCTTTTCTGAAATATTATTGGGAAATTATTAAAAGTGATGTTACCCATGCTATTCTCTATTTTGTCTGTGCTAACTCTATGTGCGAGAGCTGGAAAGACACGCTGGTTGTGATCATCCCGAAGACTCCCACCCGCAAACACCTCGTCAAGGTTTAGGCCCATAAGCATGTGCCAGTCCTTTTACAAGGTGGTGGCCAAAATTCTGATTAACTGCATCAAACTTGTGCTGGGCAATATTATCAATGAAGAGCAAGGAGCGTTTATCCCTGGAAGGTCCATCTCCAGTCGCAGGCTAATCGCTCAGGATATGTTATGTAAATTTCAACACTCATTTCAAAGGGCTGGGATGATGGCGTTGAAGATCGACATGGAACAGGCTTATGACTGCTTGGCCTGGGAGTTGCTGTAGCAGGTCATGGGTCGGATGGGGTTCCCCGGCCAGATTAATCAGTGGGTTATTCACTGCGTTACACAGCCGCGTTTCTCCCTGATGATTAACGGCGACAGGACCCCTTGGATCCAGGCCTTGAGTGGGCTCCGGCAGGGGTGCCCGCTGTCGCCCTATATGTTTATTCTCTGTTCCGAGCTTCTATCTAAGGCCCTCCGGCAATAGGGAGAAAATCTGGGGATTCACATTATTAATAATGTGGAGAGAATCTCACACTTGTTGTATGCCGATGACATCCTTGTTTTTTCTGAAGTTAACCGTTGCAACGTTGTGGGCATTATGAACATTCTTAGCGACTATTGCGGCTGGACGGGGCAATGCGTTAACAATGAGAAATCTGCTATCCTTTTTAACAAATGCTGCCCCAAATGGAAGTAGAGGATGATCACCCGGACTATGGGTTACCGTCGCGTGGACTTGCATGACTATCTGGGAATTCCCTTGGTTATGAGGAAGCTGAAGGCTGCCAATTTTGTCAACGTTGTTTGGAGTGCCCATGACTAGACGAATATTTGGGGTAAGAAGAATTTATCCTATGCCCGGCCGTGCGCTTCTTATTTGCTCCTCGCTGCTCACTATCCCAGCTTACCTAATGGCACAGACGGAGGTGCCATGTAGCATTCTTAGATCAATCGAGATGTTGGGTCGCCAGTTTCTGTGGCATAAGGATTCGGATATCAAAGGTATGCATTATGTGAAATGGAAGGAGCTTTGTCTACCACGTGAACATGGGGGGGCTCGGGTTCCATAGTTTCTTGGAAGGAGCCGCTCTGGGCTCGGCTGGCTTGGATGGTCATTAACGATTCTGAGTCACTCCTCCACAAGGTGGTGACGGCCAAATATGGCCCCGACCCCTGGGAGAATTCACTGGTGCCCAGGTGCTCTGCTACTTGGAGAATTATCAGGGAGGGGACGGATTCTCTTGCGGCCATCCTTCGGTGGCATATTGGGGACGGCTGGCGCGTCTGAATTTTGCTGGATTATTGGATCCTTGACCGCAAGATCGAGAGATGTCCTACCTTTGTGAATGTGGAGGAGGCTGAAAATGCCTATGTTAGCCATCTTCTTGACAATAATTTCTAGTGAAATGAGGAAGCGGTGGAGAGTTGCTTCGGTAAGGTGATGGCACAACGCATTCTGAACATAGCGATGAATCCTAGCGCAGTGTCCGATCTTCCTGAGCTGATCAAGTCTTGCTTTGGCTCTTCTTTGTCGGCGGTGGCGTACCGGGACAAGTTCGGGGAGCCAGACTTTGCATTCGGATGGCTGCACAAGCTGAAGTTGCACCCGCGCGAGAATTTCCATTGGTGGTGGCTTCTCCGGAATGCCATCCCCACCAATGTGTGGCTCCGTCGCCGGGGGCTGTCGAACACCGGTGCATGCTCATGGGGCTTCGATGAAGAGGAAACTACCAGGCATTGTATTACTCTCTGCTCCAAACTCAGGGAGGTGTTCAATATTCTTGGCAAGTGAGGTTTCTATCTGCCTTTCTTCTACTCCCTAGAGGCGGCGTCGGATGGGTTTCTCGACTTTGGCCGAGACTAACCCGAACATTGGAGCACTCTTCTGCTACGCTGTGTACCATGTGTGGCGGGCCATAAACCATTTGAAGCATACCACTAAGTGCCACCCACCGTCTATTATCGCCGCTACAGTTCTTTCTTTGCTGCCGCAAACCCACCAGATGCCAATTCTGGAGCAATGGAGAAGCCACCAGTCCCCTAGGCTGTCTTCTCAATTACACTGGTACCCCCTCCTCCAGGTTGGATGAAGTTCAACGTTGATGCTGCAGTTAGGCCGTCTAGTGCGGCTGGTATTGGAGTTGTGGTCCAGATATACACTGGCGGATTTATTGTGGCAGCTGGGAAAAGGATTGAACATTGGGATTCTTTCCAAGCCGAGGTCATGGCGACCACTGCTATCCGTAACGTGTTGAGGGAATGGATGTTCGACCTGGAGGGGATTATCATTGAGGGTGATTGCGCCAACGCCATCCGCTGGTTCCATCACCTTCACGAGCGCCAGAACAAGTTCCACTTTAATTTCGAGGGGCCGGATCTGTCCTTTTTATTGGACTTCAAGCAACTCATTTTTTGGCAATGCCACTGAGCCAACAACAGACCCGCCGATTACTGTGCCAATTTTGCTGTTTCTGATGATTTTGTTTTTTGGATGAGAATGCTGGTGAATTTTCCACACACACTTTTGTCTTTATTGAGGGAGGACGGCAATAGGATTAATTATATGTAATTTGAGTTTTTTTTCGTTATCAATGCAATTGCACCATTTCAGCTATCTCTCTCTCTCTCTCCATCTCTCTCTATCTCTCTCTCTCTCCCTCTCTCTCTCTCTTCATCTATTGCTTGTCTCTCTCTCTCTCCATTTCTCTCTCATTCTCTCTCTCTCTCCATCTCTCTCTCTCTCTCACTCACTCTAACTCACTCTATTACTCTCTCTCTCTCTCACTCTCTCTCTCTCTCCCTCTCTCCTTCCATTTCTCTATTTTCTCTCTCTGTCTCTTCTACCTCTCTCTCTCTCTATCTCTTTCTACCTCCCTCTCTCTGTTTTTTCCAAAGAGTCGAGTATGAGGGTCTCACAAATTTTTGTTATGATTGTGGCCTTGTTGGCCACTATAATGGAGCGTGTAAGGCCAAGACCCCTCCCAAAGACAACCCTACCCCTCCAAATCAGCAGACTCGGATGGGCAAGGATCACATCAGTTCGATGGAAATGAATGGGATGGGCTCCCCTGGTCAGCCGAAACCTAAAGGGAATGTTGTTCCTGGCAATGCCGAAGGATTGGACGATTCCTCCTTGGGTGCGTGGAACATTGTTACCAATAAAAGAAAGGGAAAGCCAAAGCTCGCAATTACCAAGGTGGCAACCATAAAATCGAGCAGAATAGCACAGACCCCAAACCCCAAGAAAGCAGCCAGACTCTTGAGCCTTCATTACAGTTTAAGGCCGACATGCTCAAGCAGTTGGAGGACACCACCACGCGGATCGTGAACCTCTGTAAGTAACATTCCAGATTCACCAAATCGCATTTGAGAGAGAAAATCCTCAGACTTGGGCCGCTCACATCCTCTCCCAAAAAGAGGAAGAAGACTTCCTTCAAATTCACAGGCGGGGACTTGGTTCTCAAGTGCCCCATGAGAGTTGACTCTTCTTTGGTATGTAATGGTGCGCAGTGAGATTGATGGACCTCTGCTGGAGAAAGGGGTATCATTCAGCCTTGTGACTGATTCCAACCCTTTTTGGTACCTCCCCCCTCTAGAGGGGCTTCCTTTCTTTCTTCAATAGGTCTGTTATGTACAACGAAGGATCACTCCCATTCGCTTGAGTGGGTCCTTTCTTTGTTTTCTTTGCTTGTTCCTTACCTGCAGTGTTGTATGGGTTCTATTGTTTAATGTAAAACCACTTCCCACTTTTGTTTTTTTGCTTTGGAAGTGAAGTCTAAACCCGTTTCAGCACTTTTTACTTTATGTAGTTTCCCTTTATTAATATATGCCAAGTGCAATCTTCAGCTGTAGCTCTCTCTCTGTCTCTCTCTCCCTTGCTAGAATAGTTGCTAATTAAATATAATCCAGGACGATCGGGTCTCTGGAAAATTTTTGTCCAGAGCGAAAATAAATTATCGTCCGTGGTGTGAAGGCATTGGTCCTCTGAAAAATTTTCGTCCAGACGAAGTAAAGAATCGTCCAGGACGATCGGCGTCTCTGGAAAAATTTTGTCCAGACGAACATATTTCTCGTTCAACGATTAACCGACTTAAACAGTTTTCAGCAGTTTCTAGAACCGACCTAGTAATAACCGTTCGTACTGGACGAACCTAGTTCGTACAGGATGATCATCTGTACGAAGACATTTCGTACACATATTCAAATAGGGTCATTTCAGATCGTTTAAGTAAAATCGTCCAAAACGATCCATGATCGTACAGGACGATCCACTGCGTACAGAATTGAACACTTGCAGTTTTTGGGCGGTTTTTTCTTGTCTTTTATATAAATAGTCAAATTAGACTGCCACCCAATCTTTTTGTCATGTTGATCTTCGTGCCTCTTGAGAGAATAGCCAAGGAGAGAGTGGAAGAGAGCATTCAAGGGAGGATTCCTACCACTGGAGCGAGAAGGCTTCACTTGGATTTCAAAGGTAAGAGTCTCTACTTGTGAATTGGATTACTTCACTCTTTTCCTTCTTCCTTCTAGATTCTTGTGAGAAGATCAGTTCAAGGAGATCCGGTTCTCTGCCGACACTTGGAGAGTGTGAACAGTGGTTCTCTGCCTACCGAAAGGTTCTCTGCCTACACTTGGAGAGTGTGAACAGCCGTAGGGTTCTCTGCCCACACTAGGAGAGTGTAAAAGGACGACGGTTCTCTGCCAAACACTGGAGATTGTGTAAAAGGACGACGGTTCTCTGCCAGCACTGGGATTGTGTAAAAGGACGACGGTTCTCTGCCGCACCGGGTAGTGGTGAAAAGAGGTGTTTTGTAAAGGCTTCTCCGCTTGCTGTGGGTGCTAAAGGAGAGTCACTATTGGTTTTAGTGCAATACTCAGAGGGTGCCTCTGAGGAGTGGATGTAGGTCTGGTTATAGACCAAACCACTATAAATCTGGTGTCATTTACTTTATTGTTTTTACGTTTCCGCACTTTAAATTTTCAGTTTTAACAACTCTGTGGTTGAAAAATATTTTTCTACAAACTTTAAAAGAAATTTTTCATTTCGGTTCAACTTTAATCTTCAAAGAGGGTTTAAAATTTTTAAACTACCAATTCACCCCCCTCTTGGTAGCCTTGGGACATTCACTTAGGCTTAACAACCTAATTACTGGACTCAACAAGTGGTATCAGAGCATAGTTTCAAAATCATAAGTTTGAACTACTTTTTGATTAACGTAGATGGCTACATTTGGAAACCGAAACACACCTGAGGGTTACTCTATCACTAGACCTCCACTGTTTGACAATATTCCTTTTGATTTTTGGAAAACACGCATGTCTACTTTCTTACAGTCACTTGATTATCGCATGTGGATGCTAGTCTAGGAAGGTTACACAAAACCAACTAGATTAGTTGATGGAGTTAGGGTAGAAACACCCTATGCAGATTGGACTATTGAAGAACGTGACTTAGCACAATTAAATGCGAAATGTTTAAATAGTTTCTTTTGTGCTTTAAAATCTGAAGACTACATGCGAGTTTCCACTTGTAAAAGCGGAAAGGACATATGGGATAGACTTTGTATAACTTATGAAGGGACAAATGAGGTTAAGCAATCAAGACTCAATATCTTGTTACATGACTATGAATTATTTCGCATGAAACCTAATGAATCTATTTCAGACATGTACACAAGATTCACTCAAATTGTCACCTCTTTGCATGCACTTGGTAGGGAATTAACTAATGCTGAAATGGTCAATAAGATTCTTCGTTGTTTACCTACTGCATACGATGCTAAAATTACTGCAATTACAGAGTCTAAAGATCTGAACATTTATTCCATAGACAATCTTCTTGGTTCACTCATTGCTTATAAGCAAGGAGTAAGTCAAAGAAAGATTGATGCAGGTGAACCTAGAAAGGAAAAGAATATTGCACTAAATGTGGAAGAGTCAGAAAGTGAACACTCACAACCTGAGGATGAAGACGATATTGCACTGATGACTAGACAATTCAGAAGCTTTTTCAAGAGGAAGCAGAAGAGACGCCAGCAATGGAATAGAGGTAAGTATAACAGAAATGGCAAGGTTTCTAATGAAGTGATTTGTTATGAATGCAGGAAACCAGGTCATATAAAGACTGATTGTCCAAAACTCAAAGCCACTCCTAGCAAGGAGAAGGTAGAGGAGAAACCAATGGTAAAGAAGGGCAAGAAGAAGTTTCAAAAGGCTTTTTGGGCGGACTCAGCTTCAGACTCATCTGAGACTGAAAACGAAGAAGAAGTCACCAACCTTTGCTTGATGGCAGATAATGTTGAACAATCAGATCAAGAAGAGGTATGTGATTTAACCTATGATGAATTGTTTGAAGTTTCTGAACACATGCATGATGCATATAGGAAAATGAAAAAGATGCATGCTAGTTAGTTTTAGAATTGGAAGAGCTTAATAAGGAACACGAAATCCTTAGGAAAGATCATGCTTTAATAGATAACAACCACATGAAACTACTTGATGAATATGATGACTTGAATAAAAATTTTGAGAATTTAAAATCATCTATGCTGAACTTGAAAAAGAATTTAAGAATTTTAAGGATGAATCTGAGCAGCAAGACATATAGAATCAATTATACAAATCGAATCTTGGAAGGATATGAATTCATTTTACAAACTCACAATAAGAGCTCTCGAGGATAATAGGAACCCCCCTAAACTTGAAGATTTTACAAATCCTAAATATTATCCTAAATTCATGAAATCCCTTAGAAGACAATCATATGAAAGAAAACATAGGAATATTTTTCCTAATGTTAAATGTAACAATTGTGGATTTTTGGGACATATATCTCACACCTGCACTTTAAAGATGTTAAACCTAATTTGGTGTGGAGAACTAAGATGCATAAACCTAGACATATCACACATGCATCTGATTATAAATTTCATAAAGGTGAACCCAAACTAGTTTGGGTTCCCAGGTCTAACATTTGAGAATTTTGCAGGGATACTCTCACACAAGACCTCGTGAGAGTATATGGTACCTGGACAGCGGATGTTCTAAGCACATGACTGGAGATACTGCTCAATTCATAACGCTGGAAGCCAGGAGTGGAGGCAAGGTTACACTTGGAGATAATACCACAAAGAAAGTGGTTGGATCAGGTATGATTGGAAACTTGAAAAACTTTTTTATAGACAATGTTTTATTAGTTGAAGGCTTAAAACATAATTTGCTTAGCATAAGTCAGCTATGTGATAAGGGCTATAATGTAAAATTTTTACCTACTAGCTGCATAATTAGCCTAAATGGGAAAATTGTTTTAAATGGAAAAAGGGTGAACAATGTTTACATGCTAGATTTAAATTATATTCAATCTCCTACTGCTTTTTGTTTGAAAACTGTTTCTGATGAATCATGGCTTTGGCATAGGAGACTTTGTCATTCTAGTATGAAAAATCTTAGAAAAATTACCCAAAAGAATTTGGTGAGAGGAATACCTAAACTAGACTTTACTAAGGACCATTTGTGTGATGCATGTCAATTAGGAAAACAAGTGAAGTCCTCTTTTAAGTCCATTAAAGATCTTAGGACCAGTAAACCTTTAGAAATACTACAGATGGATCTTTTTGGACCAGTAAGCACTGTTAGTCTAGGAGGAAAGGTATATGGATTTGTTATAGTAGATGATTTTTCAAGATTCACCTGGGTTAAATTTCTTTTTCATAAGAGTGAATCATTTGAGGAATTCAGAAATTTTTCAACTTGGATACAAAGAAAACTAGGATGTGAAATAATCTCTATACAAAGTGATCATGGAGGAGAATTTGAAAATGAAAGATTTGAAGATTTCTGTAAAGAAAAGGGGATTGATCACAATTTTTCTGCACCTAGAACTCCTCAACAAAATGGAGTAGTTGAAAGAAAGAACATAACATTAATAGAAGCCGCCCGAGCAATGTTAGCAGAATACTCACTTCCTAGATATTTTTGGGCTGAGGCGGTTAGCACTGCATGCTATGTTCTGAATAGGGTGAATGTGAGATCAAATTTGAATAAAACACCCTATGAATTGCTAAAAGGAAGAACACCAAATTTGTCTCATTTGTATGTATTTGGTTGCAAGGTGTTCATACATAATAATGGAAAATCTGCCTTAGGAAAATTTGATCCAAAATCAGATGAAGGAATTTTTGTTGGATATTCAAGTGTTGGAAAATCTTATAGAGTATTCAACAAAAGAACTTTAGTTATTGAAGAAACCACACATGTTGTTTTTGATGAAAATGGAAACTTGGAAGAGCCAAAAGTTGTTGAAGAAGAAATTGAAGAAAACTCCCAAAATATTGATAGATTAAATTTGGAAGAAAATGTGGAAGAAAATTTAGAAAGAGAAGACCCTTTGCCTAGAGATTTGAGATTTTCTAAAAACCACCCAAAGGAATTAATCATAGGTGAACCAAGTGAGGGTGTTAGAACTAGGCGTGGATTAAACAAGGAAGTCAATCATTCAGCCTTTATTTCAACTGTTGAACCCACTAACATTGATCAAGCACTTTCAGATGAATTTTGGATATTGGCCATGCAAGAAGAGTTGAATCAATTTATAAGAAATAAAGTTTGGGAACTAACTACAAGGCCAAAAGATCAAAGTGTTGTTGGAACCAAGTGGGTGTTCAAGAATAAAATGAATGACTCAGGAGTAGTCATTAGAAATAAGGCTAGATTAGTAGCTAAGGGGTATAATCAAATTGAAGGAATTGATTTTGAGGAAACTTTTGCTCCTGTAGCTAGACTTGAAGCAATTAGGGTTTTACTAGCCTTTGCCTGTTTTAAAGGTTTTAAATTGTTTCAAATGGATGTCAAAAGTGCCTTTTTAAATGGAGTAATTGAAGAAGATGTTTTTGTAGAACAACCTCCAGGTTTTGAAAACTCTAAATTTCCAAATCATGTTTTCAAATTAAAAAAGGCATTATATGGATTGAAACAGGCACCTAGGGCTTGGTATGAGAGGTTAAGCACCTTTCTACTTGAAAGATCTTTTGAAAAAGGAAGTGTAGATACAACTCTCTTTTTAAGGAAAATTGGAAAGGATATACTTATTGTTCAAATTTATGTGGATGACATCATCTTTGGATCTTCAAATAAACATCTTTGTGATGATTTTTCTAAAACAATGAGTAGTGAATTTGAAATGAGTCTAATGGGAGATTTAAATTACTTTCTAGGTTTTAGCATTAAGCAACTTGAGGAAGGTACTTTTCTTAGTCAAACCAAATATATTAAGGACATCCTCAAAAAATATGAAATGGACAATGCTAAACCTGTTAGTACACCAATGAGTTCTTCAGTTCAGTTAGATAAAGACCTTAAGGGAAAATCTGTTGATCAAAAGAAATTTAGAGGGATAATTGGATCTTTACTTTACTTGACTGCTAGCCGACCAGATATTATGTTTAGTGTTTGCTTATGTGCTAGATTTCAATCAGATCCAAAAGAATCACATTTGACAGCAGTGAAAAGGATTTTAAGATATCTACTAGGAACTCAAAACTTAGGAATTTGGTATCCTAAGTTTAGCTCTTCATTTGAAATTATTGGTTACTCAGATTCTGACTTTGCAGGCTGTAGAGTGGATAGGAAAAGCACTTCTGGAACATGTCAATTCATTGGAAATTCATTAGTTTCATGGTCTAGTAGAAAACAAAATTCAGTGGCACTATCTACTGCAGAAGCAGAATACATTGCATTAGGAAGTTGTGTGGCACAAGTACTTTGGTTAAAACAACAGTTGATTGACTTAGGATTAACTATAGGCACTATTCCAATTTATTGTGACAATACTAGTGCTATTTGCATTTCCAAAATCCTATTCAACATTCTAGAACCAAACACATTGATATAAGGCATCATTTCATAAGGGATCATGTATCCAAAGGAGAAATTGAACTCATACATGTTTCAACTGAAAATCAACTTGCAGACATTTTTACAAAACCTTTAGCCTTTGATACCTTCAGTACTTTAAGAACAAGGCTTGGTGTTATTGATTTGAATGCTTAACCAAAATGTCTTTGCAACATTGATATTTGTTGTATTTTGTTTTTGTGATTTTGTAAATTTTGTGTTTTTGTATGAATTGTTTTTGAATTTATGTTTTTGTCTTATGTTTTCTGTGTTGTTGATTATTTTTTGTTGTTTTTGTTAATTTAAAAATTTAAAAATCAAAAATTTTTTTTTGGAGATCGTCCAGGACGAAATTTTTTGTACAGGACGATGTGTTAAGAAACAGTTTGCGCGAATTTAAACCGTTTTGAGAGCAGTTTTTTTTTATTGGATCGTCTGTACGATCTGTGATCGTCCAGTACGATTTTTTCTTTTTCTCAAACGTCGGGACGATTGAATGCAGCGGTTGAGTGGATAAGACAGTTTTTAATACGAACTTCGTCTGTACGAAATTTTTTTTCGTATGTACGAACATGTGTCGATTCATTGTAGGGGACGGTTTTCAAGAGTCATTAAAACGAAACGCTTTTTGATCGTCTGTACGAAATATTTTCGTATGTACGATCGGTCAAGTCAAAAAGCCTGTACGAAGGGACGCATCGTAAGTTGTGTTGAATACGAAAAGCCGTTACATTTTGGACGAATTGGATCGTCTGTACGAAATTACTTCGTCCAGACGAACAATAATTTTTCGTCCAGGACGAATATTTTCGTCCAGGACGAACATATCGTTTTTCTTTAAATATGAGGGCTTTCAAACTTGAAAATCACACTTTCAAACATCTTTTTCAATCCCTTTCTACATCAAATCAACAATGGCCTCCTACTTCAATCTCTTTGGCGGCATTCCTCCACCTCCTCCTCCAGAACAGTAGAAGTTTTTTTTATGTGTGTCTGGTGTATTTTTTTTTTTTGTTTTGTTGTTATGTTTTTGTTTAAATTCAATGTTTTTATGTAATTTTCTTTTTAATCAATGAAAGTTTGTTTGTCTTAGATTTGTTTTGAAATGTGGCTAATCTTTATGAATTTCATTAATATTATTTTTAATCTACATTGTGCTCAAATTTGATTGTAATATGAG
Organism: Dendrobium huoshanense; assembly: GCA_016618105.1. Lineage (NCBI taxonomy): Eukaryota > Viridiplantae > Streptophyta > Magnoliopsida > Asparagales > Orchidaceae > Dendrobium > Dendrobium huoshanense. Next base: position 30,548,311 of record CM028342.1, on the reverse strand, counting down.
ATTATCTATATTAGAAAATCTAGACTTTCTAAATTTATAATTTGTTTATAACTTGTTGTAGTTAGAATTTTTAAGTTCATGTCTATTCATTTAGACTACATAAAATTTAATATTGTTATTGCAATTTTGATGTTATCTTATTTTGTATTTCTATGCTCAAATGATATTTATGCACCTAGAAATATTTGAAATGTTAGATTATAGATTTTGGAAAGAATTGGTTAAATTACTCTTGAAAATTGTACAAATGTACAAAAATCAAAAGGGATTCGCAAAAATTTGCAAAGTGAAAAAGAGGCACAAAATAAGCCCAACCAAAGACAAATGCACAAAAATGTGCTCCAAAACTTTGAAAAAGATGTGCAAAGCACCACATGAGGTAATTCTCTTCTTTCCAAATTCGTTTAATCTCTTAATTCAAGTTGATCTAATGTTCATTTATATTCTATTGAACTTTGAAATATAGAATTTTTTTTCCATCTCACTTGTAATGATTTTCAAATAATCAAAATGTCTAAATTGAATCATGTCTTTCATAAATTCTTCTTACTTACAATGTTATATCTTTTCATAAATTTTATGAATTTCTATGATTGACCTAATATCTTTAGTTTAAAATTGCATACCCTATGTCAAATCACAATTTAGATTAAAATTTTCACAATGAATTTCATATTATTATTTACATTTCTTGTCTTATTCTTCTTCACTTTTTGTTGCTGTCAAAAAGGGGGAGAAATTATTATGTTTGTGTTTGTGTTTTTGTTTTGTTTGTGATTTGTGTTTTCTGTTAAAATTTTAGAAAAACAAAAATTTTTGTTCTTTAATGCCTCCTTATTTTAATGTACTCATAAATTCAGGGGGAGTTTAGGAGATAAGAGATTTTGTCTTAACTTGAAACCATACTAATAATAATTGTTTTGCCATCATCAAAAAGGGGAGATTGTTTGAATAGTTGCTATTTGAATGATTTATATTTGTGCAACTTATGTAGTTTTGATGATTCCAAACATTATTGTTCAAATGAATAGTTATCTCCTAACAATTTCAGAAGATTTGCACTTGCTCTTGTGTGTACTAACATTTCAGGAAAATCAGACTCCAGACTACGAAAACTTCAAATCAAATTCAACATGAGAAATTTTGTTTATTTGAAGTGTCTTTTCTTTGAATTAATTTTGAAAGGGAGTGATTGTAATTGAGTGAATAAAATCTCACACACACAAACTAAGGAGATCTTGAAATTCTATACTGATCGTACAGGACGATATATATCGTACTGGACGATCTGTCAGTTATCTCCTATAGAGCAGTTGGAACAAATAGGAACTTGCTTCGAAAAATTTTTCTAAGTCCTATTCGTCCAGGACGAATTTTTATATCGTCCACGGCGATGGGCGCTCTGGAAAATTTTCGTCCAGACGAAAATAAATATCGTACCGGACGAACAGCTCTCTGGAAAATTTTCGTCCAGACGAAACCAAATTATCGTCCCCGGCGATGGGCGCTCTGGAAAATTTTCGTCCAGACGAAATAAATCATCGTCCAGGACGATCGGCTCTCTGGAAAATTTTCGTCCAGACGAACATATTTTCGTCCAAACGATAAACCGACTTAGGACAGTTTTCAGCAGTTTCTAGAACCGACCTTGTAATAACCGTTCGTACTGGACGAACCTAGTTCGTACAGGACGATCAGCTGTACGAAGTCATTTCGTACACATATACAAATAAGGTCGTTTCAGATCATTTAAGTAAAATCGTCCAGGACGATCCACGATCGTACCGGACGATCCACTGCGTACAGAATTGAAAACTTGCAGTTTTTGGGCGGTTTTTCTTGTCTTTTGTATAAATACTTCAAATTAGACTGCCACCCAATCTTTTTGTCACTTGAACTTCGTGCCTATTGAGAGAATAGTAAAGGGGAGAGTGGAAGAGAGCATTCAAAGGAGGATTCCTACCATTGGAGCAAGAAGGCTTCACTTGGATTGCTAAGGTAAGAATCTCTACTTGTGAAATTGGATTTCTTCACTCTTTTCTTTCTTTCTTCTAGGTTCTTGTGAGAAGATCATTCAAAAGGTCCGGTTCTCTGCCGACACTTGGAGAGTGTGAACAGACGTGGGTTCTCTGCCTACACTAGGAGAGTGTAAAAGGAAGAAGGTTCTCTGCCTACACTAGGAGAGTGTGAACAGCCGTAGGGTTCTCTGCCCACACTAGGAGAGCGTGAAAGAACGACGGTTCTCTGCCAGCACTGTGGTTTGTGTAAAAGGACGACGGTTCTCTGCCAGCACTGTGGTTTGTGTAAAAGGACGACGGTTCTCTGCCGCACCGGGGAGTGGTGAAAAGAGGGTTTTGTATAGGCTTCTCCGCCTTGCTGTGGGTGCTAAAGGAGAGTCACTTTGTGGTATTAGTGCAATACTCAGAGGGTGCCTCTGAGGAGTGGATGTAGGTCTGGTTATAGACCGAACCACTATAAATCTGGTGTCATTTACTTTACTGCTTTTACGTTTCCGCATTTTAAATTTTAGTTTTAACAACTCTGTGGTTGAAAAATATTTTTCTACAAACTTTAAAAGAGAATTTCATTTCGGTTCAACTTTAATTTTAAGAGGGTTTAAAATTTTTAAAACTACCAATTCACCCCCCTCTTGGTAGCCGTGGGACATTTACTTAGGCTTAACAACCTAATTACTAGATTCAACAAGCTCAAGCAGTTGGAGGACACCGCCACGCGGATCGTGAACCTCTGTAAGTAACATTCCAGATTCACCAAATCGCATTTTGAGAGATAAATCCTCAGCCTTGGGCCGCTCACATCCTCTCCCAAGAAGAGGAAGAAGACTTCCTTCAAATTCACAGGCGGAGACTTGGTCCCCTCAAGTGCCCCATGAGAGTTGACTCTTCTTTGGTATGTAATGTGCGCAGTGAGATTGATGGACCTCTGCTGGAGAAATGGGGTATCATTCAGCCCTTGTGACTGATTCCAACCCTTTTCTGGTACCTCCCCCCTCTAGAGGGGCTTCCTTTCTTTCTTCATTAGGTCTGTTATGTACCAACGAAGGATCACTCCCATTCGCTTGAGGGGGTCCTTTCTTTGTTTTCTTTTGCTTGTTCCTTGACCTGCAGTGTTGTATGGGTTCTATTGTTTAATGTAAACCACTTCCACTTTTGTTTTTTGCTTTGGAAGGTGGAAGTCTAAACCCGTTTCAGCACTTTTTACTTTATGTAGTTTCCCTTTATTAATATATGCCAAGTGCAATCTTCAGCTCTAGCTCTCTCTCTCTCTCCCTTGTTAGAATAGTTGCTATTTGAATGCTTTTACATTTTTGCAACTTGAATAGTTTTGATGATTTCAAACATTATTGTTCAAATGTGTAGTTATCTCCTAACAATTTTAGAAGATTTATATTTGCTCTTGTGTGTACTAACATTTCAGGAAAACCAGACTCCATACTACGATAACTTCAAATCAAATTCAACATGAGATACTTTGTTAATTTGAAGTTTACATTTTTTTTCTTTGAATTAATTTTGAAAGGGAGTGATTGTAATTGAGTGAATAAAAAAAAACATACACACACACATAAGGAGATCATAAAATTTTATACTGATCGTACTGAACGATATCCGATCGTACGGGATGATCAGACAGTTATCTCCTATAGGGCACATGAAACGAATAGGAACTTGCTCGAAAATTTTTTTCTAAGTCCTATTCGTCCAGGACAAAATTAATTATCGTACTAGACGATTGGTTCTCTATAAAATTTTTGTCCAGACGAATTTTATTATCGTACATGGCGACTGGTCCTCTGGAAAATTTTCGTCCAGACGAAATTAAATATCGTCCAGGACGATCGGGTCTCTGGAAAATTTTCGTCCAGACAAAAATAAATTATCATCCGTGGCGATTGGTCCTCTGAAAAATTTTCGTCCAGACGAAGTAAAGAATCGTCCAGGACGATCGGGTGTCTGGAAAATTTTCGTCCAGACGAACATATTCTCGTTCAAACGATTAACCGACTTAGAACAGTTTTCAGCAGTTTCTAGAACCGACCTAGTAATAACTATTTGTACTGGACGAACCTAGTTCGTACAGGACGATCATCTGTATGAAGACATTTCATACACATATTCAAATAGGGTTGTTTCAGATCGTTTAAGTAAAATCGTCCAGGACGATCCATGATCGTACAGGACGATCCACTGCGTACAGAATTGAACACTTACAGTTTTTGGGCAGTTTTTCTTGTCTTTTATATAAATAGTCCAAATTAGACTGCCACCCAATCTTTTTGTCATTTGATCTTCGTGCCTCTTGAGAGAATAGCCAAGGAGAGAGTGGAAGAGAGCATTCAAGGGAGAATTCCTACCACTAGAGCGAGAAGGCTTCTCTTGGATTTCAAAGGTAAGAGACTCTACTTGTGAATTTGGATTACTTCACTCTTTTCCTTCTTCCTTCTAAATTCTTGTGAGAAGATCAGTCAAGGAGATCCGGTTCTCTGCCGACACTTGGAGAGTGTGAACAGCCGAAAGGTTCTCTGCCTACACTTGGAGAGTGTGAACAGCTGTAGGTTTCTCTGCCCACACTAGGAGAGTGTAAAAGGACGACGGTTCTCTGCCAACACTGGAGATTGTGTAAAAGGACGACGGTTCTCTTCCAGCACTGGGGATTGTGTAAAAGGACGACGGTTCTCTGTCGCACCGGGTAGTGGTGAAAAGAGTGTGTTGTAAAGGCTTCTCCGCCTTGCTGTGGGTGCTAAAGGAGAGTCACTATTGGTTTTAGTGCAATACTCAGAGGGTGCCTCTGAGGAGTGGATGTAGGTCTGGTTATAGACCGAACCACTATAAATCTGGTGTCATTTACTTTATTGTTTTTATGTTTCCACACTTTAAATTTCAGTTGTAACAACTCTGTGGTTGAAAAATATTTTTCTACAAACTTTAAAAGAAATTTTTTTTTCGGTTCAACTTAATCTTCAAAGAGGGTTTAAAATTTTTAAACTACCAATTCACTCCCCTCTTGGTAGCCTTGGGACATTCACTCAGGCTTAACAACCTAGTTACTGGACTCAACAAGTGGTATCAGAGCATAGTTTCAAAATCATAAGTTTGAACTACTTTTTGATTAACGTAGATGGCTACATTTGGAAACCGAAACACACCTGAGGTTTACTCTATCACTAGACCTCCACTGTTTGACAATATTCCTTTTGATTTTTGGAAAACACGCATGTATACTTTCTTACAGTCACTTAATTATCGCATGTGGATGCTAGTCCAGGAAGGTTACTCAAAACCAACTAGATTAGTTGATGGAGTTAGGGTAGAAACACCCTATGCAGATTGGACTATTGAAGAACGTGACTTAGCATAATTAAATATGAAATATTTAAATAGTTTCTTTTGTGCTTTAAAATCTGAAGACTACATGCGAGTTTCCACTTGTAAAAGCGGAAAGGACATATGGGATAGACTTTGTATACTTATGAAGGGACAAATGAGGTTAAGCAATCAAGACTCAATATCTTGTTACATGACTATGAATTATTTCGCATGAAACCTAATGAATCTATTTCAGACATGTACACAAGATTCACTCAAATTGTCACCTCTTTACATGCACTTGGTAGGGAATTAACTAATGCTGAAATGGTCAATAAGATTCTTCATTGTTTACCTACTGCATACGATGCTAAAATTACTGCAATTACAGAGTCTAAAGATCTGAACATTTATTCCATTGATAATCTTCTTGGTTCACTCATTGCTTATAAGCAAGGAGTAAGTCAAAGAAAGATTGATGCAGGTGAACCTAGAAAGGACAAGAATATTGCACTAAATGTGGAAGAGTCAGAAAGTGAACACTCACAACCTGAGGATGAAGACGATATTGCATTGATGACTAGATAATTTAGAAGTTTTTTAAAGAGGAAGCAGAAGATACGCCAGCAATGGAATAGAGGTAAGTATAACAGAAATGGCAAGATTTCTAATGAAGTGATTTGTTATGAATGCAGGAAACCAGGTCTTATAAAGACTTATTATCAAAACCTCAAAGCCACTCCTAGCAAGGAGAAGGTAGAGGAGAAACCAATCGTAAAGAAGGGCAAGAAGAAGTTTCAAAGGGCTTTTTGGGCGGACTCAGCTTTAGACTCATCTGAGACTGAAAAAGAAGAAGAAGTCACCAACCTTTGCTTGATGACAGATAATGTTGAACAATCAGATCAACAAGAGGTATGTGATTTAACCTATGATGAATTTTTTGAAGTTTCTGAACACATGCATGATGCATATAGGAAAATGAAAAAGATGCATGCTAGTTTAGTTTTAGAATTGGAAGAGCTTAATAAGGAACACGAAATCATTAGAAAAGATCATGCTTTAATAGATAACAACCACATGAAACTACTTGATGAATATGATGACTTGAATAAAAAATTTGAGAATTTAAAATCATCATATGATGAACTTGAAAAAGAATTTAAGAATTTTAAGGATGAATCTGAGAGCAAGACATATAGAATCAATTATACCAATCGAATCTTGGAAGATATGAATTCATTTTACAAACTCACAATAAGAGCTCTCGAGGATAATAGGAACCCCCCTAAACTTGAAGATTTTACAAATCGTAAATATTATCCTAAATTCATGAAATTCCTTAGAAGACAATCATATGAAAGAAAACATAGGAATATTTTTCCTAATGTTAAATGTAATAATTGTGGATTTTTGGGACATATATCTCACACCTGCACTTTAAAGATGAAAACTAATTTGGTGTGGAGAACTAATATGCATAAACCTAGGCATATCATACATGCATCTGATTATAAATTTCATAAAGGTGAACCCAAACTTATTTGGGTTCCCAGGTCTAACATTTGAGAATTTTGCAGGAATGCTCTCACACAAGACCTCGTGAGAGTATATGGTACCTGGACAGCGGATGTTCAAAGCACATGACTGGAGATACTGCTCAATTCATAACGCTGGAAACCAGGAGTGGAGGCAAGGTTACACTTGGAGATAATACCACAAAGAAAGTGGTTGGATCAGGTATGATTGGAAATTTGAAAAATGTTTTCATAGACAATGTGTTATTAGTTGAAGGCTTAAAACATAATTTGTTTAGCATAAGTCAGCTATGTTTTCAATTCCTCTATTGCTTCTCTCTCTCTCTCTCTCTCTCTCTCTCTCTCTCTCTCTCTCTCTCTCTCTCTCTCTCTCTCTCTCTCTCTCTCTTTCTCTTTCCATTCCTCTATTGCTTCTCTCTCTCCCCTCTCTCTCTCTCTCTCTCTCCATTCATCTATTACTTCCTTCTCTCTCTCTCTCTTTCCATTCATCTATTACTTCTCTCTCCCTCTCTCTCTCTCTCTCCCACTCTCTCTATTCCTCTATTGCCTCTCTCTCTATCTCTCTCTCTCTCCCTCTCACTCTCTCTCTCTTTCCATTCCTCTATTGCTTCTCTTCTCTCTCTCTCTCTCTCTCTCTCTC
>CM028342.1:30533309-30535809 GCA_016618105.1 Dendrobium huoshanense | reverse complement strand
AACTCCAATATGGAGTTTGGGTCAATGGTATAAAGGGGAGATTCTATCAAAAGATAGAGTATGAGGTGATTGGCCTCATGTGCTATGGATGTGGCAAGGTGGGACATCGGAAGGACTTCTATCCTTCTAGGGTGGGGAGACAGGGAGATGCTGTTAGTAAAAGAGCTGTGGAATAGAGGAAACAGGGTGGACAGGTGGATAGCAGTTCAGAACAAGCTGCGGGGAGTTCTGGAAAGCCGAACCTAATGAACATAAAGAAGGGGAGTTCTGTGATTAAAATAGAAGAAGGAAGCCAAGGGACGTTAACAGGGAGAAATGAGAAAGGTGATGCTGAGGAGGCTCGAAAAGGGAAGAATGTAGCAATTCTGAATATGGCAGAAGGTGCAGAGGATGATGAGGACCAACTCGGACCTTGGATCCAAGTTCGTCCCCAAAGAAGAAGGAATACTCATCCACAAACTAAAACAGCTGAGAGTGGTAATCAAAGGCATAAGGGATTCATCCCTAAACAGGTGGACTTGAGCAAGGTTAATGAACCAAAGAGCAATATGAAGCCTACTAGTAAACAAGCAAAAATGGGATTTAAGAACCCATTACCGTTCACGCCTAGGGTGAACCCGATTATTAACAACCAAATAGATTCAGGATTGACAAAGAGCTCAATCAACTTGGACCTATAATGGAGTTTCCCAGGAAGAGGAAGAAGGAGACGATGGAGAAACAGAGCGACAGGGATGCTTCCCCTTGGATTCATTAATGTCCTCCATCATGTTCTGGAATTGCATGGGTGCCCGTAAAAAATAGACGGCTAACTACCTGCGTAGCCTCATTAGGAGTAATGAGGTTATGTTTGTGGGATTAGTGGAAACGATGGTGGAAGATATCAAAAGATTTGATGTTGATAAGCTAGCTGGGAATGAATGGGATTTCATACATTTTCCAGTTGTGGGACTCTCGGGAGGAATGTTGGCTTTATGGAGGAGGGATGTAACTCAATTTGAGGTCATTACAGTTATGGACCAAGTTTTAATTGGCAACTTGGTAATACCTAATTCTCAGAAATGGGTAATTGCTCTTATTTATGCTTGCAAAGACTATCATGGTAGGTGAACTCTGTGGGATACTATTGGAGCTAGTATTAATGCTGAATTCCTAGTGATCGTGGGGGGAGAATTTAATTGTTGCCTTTATCAATGCGAGAAGAAAGGAGGTAAATGATTGAAATACTCAAATGGCGCTCAAGAGATGGCGGGATTCCTTGTTGATAATGACCTTCATGACATAGGTTACTTGGGGCCAAAATTCACATGATCTAATAACAAGAGTGGTAACAGTAAAATCTGGGTAACGTTGGACAGATTGCTGATGAACTCTGAAGTTTTGCGGTTGGCTCCTTTGGCCACGATGAGGCATCTTCTTCGCATAGCTTCAGACCATTTTCCTCTACTATTGAATATGTCTCCTAATAGCCCCAGACATAAAAGCAAATGGATTCAGTTTGAAGATATCTGGATGACTTACCCAGCCACTTGGAGATTGGTGTGGAAAAACTGGAAGAAGGAAGACTATGGACAGCCGGCCGAAGTGTTGAATCGTAAGTGTCCAAGAACACTAAGGGCCTTATTTTTTTGGAGTCATAATCATCTGAAGAAGCTTGGGGAGATAAAGGATTCATTGGAAGGGCGCATTCAGGAACTTCAAATGTTGGAGAGTTCTAATGAGGGCCTTAATGAGGCTCAGGATCAGGAGCTGTGGACTATGGCTGTGGAATTGAACTCAACTTTGGCTCGAATGGAAACCTGGTAGTGGAAGAGAGCGAAGGCCGAGTGGATGGAGGAAGGTGACGCCAACTCACACTTCTATCATTCATTTGCTACTGCTAGAAGATGTGGTAACAGAATTGTTGAAGTTAAGAATTCCAGTGGGGAAAGGATCACGCAGCAGAAACTTATTCAAGAGGAATTCTTGGAGTTCTTCAGGTTAAAGTGGAGGGAGAGACAGATTCTGAAGGATAACTGGCCTAGTTTTTAGAGGGAGGATATGATTTCTGAACAAATGAATGCGATGCTGGACGAGGAGATCTTGGAGCAGGAGGTTCGTCAAGCTGTATTCAGCATGGGGAATAATTGGGCTCATGGCATTGACGATATTACCTCTTCTTTCCTTAAATTTTACTAGGAGATTTTTAAAACTGATGTCACTAGAGCTTTACTTCACTTCTTTTACACTAACTCTATGTGTAAGAGTTGGAAAGATATGTTGGTGGTATTAATTCCTAAGACTGATAGCGCCAATCTGCCTTCCAAATTCAGACCTATCAAGCTTTGTCAATCCTTTTAAAAGGTGATTGCTAAGATCATCATCAATCGGATGAAACCTGTTATGAGTGGTATTATTAGTGAAGAACATGGAACATTCGTACTGAGAAGGTCTATTTCTAGCCATGGATTGATTGCACAGAAGATGATGTCGAAGTTCCAGTACTCTGCTCAGAAGGAAG
>CM028342.1:30515809-30528309 GCA_016618105.1 Dendrobium huoshanense | reverse complement strand
TAAGTGCCCGTCCAAGAGCCAAGGGGGAAGATCGTCCCCATCCAGCTCCCGAGTCCCACAGCACACCCAAGCTTCACCTAAGGGATTACCCGTGAATGGCCCACCTCCAGGGTGGGGACAGCCTTCTGGTGACGGGCATATGGACAAAGAGGAGCAAGAGGAGGATTCTCTTGGTGCATGGAATGTGGTTACCCGCAAGAAGAAAGGCAAGCAGAAAGGGCCAAGTGTGCCTTCGGCAAATGGGCAGAGCAAAAAAATTGATTATAACTTGCCTCCCTCTAGGGCACTCAAGGAAGTCGAGCAGTAAATGGAGGAGATCTCCAATAGAATTGTCAACCCGAGCAACCGTTCCCCAAAGGATCAGAGGGTCACTTTCAATGCCGCCAAATCGACCCAAGATACTTCCCCCTCAACGGTCAACCTTTCCAAACGCCAACACAAGGCACCCAAGACCTTTTTGGAGAAGCAGCTTCTCCAGTTGGTTCCCATTGCAACTCTGCCTAGAAAGCGGAGGAAGAATCTACAAGATGACATTGGCGGGGACTTTGTCCCCTTTGAGGAACAATGAGGCCTTCCCTTATTACATGCCTTAGGGTGCTAGGAGTGTTCATACAACTGCCGGAGCAATGGGATACCTCTCAGTCTCCGGACTGTTTTAACCCCTCTTTAAGTATCCCCCCCTCTAGGGTTATTCCTTGAGCATTCTTGGGACTCTTTGAGCATGTATTTGGGGGTGGCCTCCTTGCGAATCAAAGGGGCTCTTCCTTGTTCTTTTTGCTTTTATTTGTAGTGTCATACTTGTATGGGATATTTCACTAGTCCAGCTCTTCCCACTTTTGTTTTTTGTGTCTAGGGAAGACAGTTTCACTTCCATACATTGTATGTTTTTACATTTACTTTGAGTAATGCAATATGCAACTTTCAGCTCTCTCTCTTTCTTTCTCTCTCTCTCTCTCTCTCTCTCTCTCTCTCTCTCTCTCTCTCTCTCTCTCTCTCTCTCTCTCTCTCTCTCTCTCTCTCTCTCTCTCTCTCTCTCTCTCTCTCTCTCTCTTTTCATTCCTGTATTGCCTCTCTCTCTCTCTCTCTCTCTCTCTCTCTCTCTCTCTCTCTCTCTCTCTCTCTCTCTCTCTCTTTTCATTCCTGTATTGCCTCTCTCTCTCTCTCTCTCTCCATCCCCCTCTCTCTCTCCATCCCTCCCTCTCTCTATCTCTCTATCTCTCACTCCATTCCTCTATTTCTTCTCTCCCTCTCTCCCTCTCTCTCTCTCTCTCTCTCTCTCTCTCTCTCTCTCTCTCTCTCTCTCTCTCTCTCTCTCTCTCTCTCTCTCCTTGCCTCCCTCTCTCTCTTTCAAATTCCCTATTGCCTCTCTCTTTCTCTCTCTCTCTCTCTCTCTGTCCCTCCCTCCCTCCCCTCTCTCTCTCTCTCTCTCTCTCTCTCTCTCTCTCTCTCTCTCTCTCTCTCTCTCCCTCTCTCTTTCCATTCCTCTATTTTCTCTCTCACTCTCTCTCTCTCTCTCTCTCTCATCTCTCTCTCTCTCTCTCTCTCTCTCTCTCTCTCTCTATCTCTCTCTTTCTCTCTCTTTCTCCCCATTCCTCTATTACTTCTCTCTCTCTCTCTCTCTCTCTCTCTCTATTTCTCTCTCTCCCCCCTCTCTCTATTTCCATTCCTATATTACCTAACTCTCACTCTCTCTCTCCCCCTCCCTCTCTCTGTCTCTCTCCTCTCACTCCATCTCTCTCTCTCACTCTCTCTCTCCCCTCCTCAATTGCTTCTCTCTCTCCATCTCTCTCTCTCTATTGCATCTTTTCCCCCCTTTTTTCTCTCTCTTATTTTTTAGTGAGAGACTCTCTGGGGATGGCGGAAGGTGACCGAAGGTCACCCCCCCCGCTCAAGCGGGGGCAGTGGTGTTGGAGAGGTGGCTGGAGATGAATGGAGGAAATCTGGCGTGGGGACTGGTGGAGTGAAGAAAGGTTTGGAACGCTCACCGGGGAAGAAGGTGGTGGCTCGCGAGAAAGAAAAGGTGCGCGAATCTATCAATTCTGGATCTAACGATGTTGTGGAGAGCCGTTGGGAGATTAAAACCCGCGGGGGTGAGCTCTGGGTGCTCTCCAGGCCGTGGCCAATGGATCCATCTCTGCCAGCTCTAGCAGAGCCAGGATGGAGGGATAGCCCCATAAGAAGTCTGGGGTGATTTCGAGCACCCATGGGATGCAGGTGTCGACCAACTCGGTGTACAGTCCGGCAAAGGCATCGATGGAAATGGATGATTGTGGCCCCAATGTTGAGGGACAAGGTGATGAGGAGGAGATGTTTGATGTTGATGCAGCATTGCCAGGACGGTCACCCTCCTTGGCGATCAGCCCAGATGTTGTTGAATGGAGCAATGAGGTGTTAAACAAGGAGGAGGGGGTGACGTGCAGCCGGACCATGATATGGAGGTTGTTGGGGATGTTTGCAGGGGTGGTCATGATGTGGGGGGGAGACCTCCCCTGAGGTTCAAATGGCGCCTAACCGCATGCCAGATGTTTGTGAAAATGCCGATTTGGGCAAATCCAACGTCTGCTGTGAGGAGCCGACGAGTAGGGATTCATCTGGTAGACCTATTTTCCCGAGGCGGATGGAGAATCCTTGGAAGCGGCCAGAGCACATCCCTATTCTGCGACCAAAAGAAATCAATGCTCTTGCTGTGGATGGGACCACGGTCGACCTCAACTTGGAGCGCGTTAAGGCTAACTTGGCCAAGCTCGAGCTGCGTGTTGTTGGGAAAATCCTCGGCAAGAAAGTTTCATTTTTCTTGCTGAAATCGGAGATTCAGAGGTAGTGGGGGGATTCGGCGAGTTCCAGCTAACGACTATGGGGTCTGATTGCTTTATTTTCCTATTCTCTTCTACTGAAGCGCGCGATGCAGTCCTATGCGGGGGGACATGGTTCATTGGAGGGAGCTTGATTGGTCTGGATAAGTGGATGCCAGGTTTTTCTCCGGCCTCGATGGAAGGGCTCTCTTCCCTGGTGTGGGTTTGCTTGCCGAACCTCCCGCTGCAATACTAGGATGAGTGCAATATTTCCAGAATTGCTTCGTGCATTGGAACGCATCTCTGGATTGATGCCCAAACAGAAAATTGGGGGAGGCGGGAATATGCAAGGGTCTGTGTTATGATGAACTTGGCCAAACTACTTTTGCTGGGTATATGGATCAATGGCTTGAATGGGCGGTTCTACCAAAAAGTGGAGTATGAAGGTATTGGTCTTCTATGTTATGGGTGCGGGCGTATTGGGCACCGGTGCGATGTTTGCCCGTCCAAAATTTTGGTTCAAGGTAGCCATGTTAATTTGCGTTCGGAGGAGAGCACCAGTTTAAAGAAGGGGGATGACGGTGGGAAAACTGATAAGGTTGCAGCCAGTTTGGCTCGTCCTTACCTGGAACGAAATGTTAGGGATATGCCAGAGGATCTGCCCAATCCTCGCCCTGACCCCGATGGTTTGACTACTGCTGGTGAGGACAATCATGAGGCTGGGGAGGATCTGCTGGGGCCTTGGATCCAAGTCCCCCCTCGCCGCCGTAAAAATGTTACTCCGCAACTGTGGAGCAATGGGAGTAAGGTCCTTAAGCCTTTGGGGAAGCCTCCTAAACAGGTTGATCTGAGTAAAATCAAGGCCCCGCCCAATTTTACTAAGACTTTGGCGCTACAGACAAGGCTGGGGGTAATAGTCCTATGTTGTTTGATGCGGGTGGAGGAGCTGCGGTGCTTATGGACAACGGCCTCGACGCTGGGATGTCATTTAACCTGGGCAGGATTGACGGTGAACTCCCCTGAAAATGGAAAAAAGCAATTGAAGGTGCATCTAGCAGCTGGGATGCTTCCCCATTAGTTAATCAATAACGTCAATCATCCTTTGGAACTGTCGGGGGGCCCAGAAGAAGCAAACGAGACATTTCCTTTGAAGGCTCGTTAGCGGTAATGAGGTGATGTTTGTTGGATTGGTGGAAACGATGATCGAGGACATCACTAGAAATAAAGTTGATGCTCTTATTGGTCCTAACTGGGACTTCTTCCACTTCCTGGCTATCGGGAGATCAGGGGGGGGGTTGCTGGCACTATGGCAGACTGATATCGTGAAGTTTGAGGTGATTAAGACGATGAACCAAGTTCTTGGGGGACATTTAGTGCTTCCCAACCATCAAATGTGGTGTGTTGCTGTTGTCTATGCTGGGAATGACTATCACACCAGACGGGAGCTCTGGGAGGTCCTCAGCTCGACCATCTTTGCCGACTTTTCGGTGATTGTGGGGGTGATTTTAATTGCTGTCTTGAACAAAGTGAGAAAAAGGGGGGTAGACAATTTGGGTTTTCGGTTGGAGCCCAGGAGATGATGACCTTTATGGTTGACAATGACTTGCATGACCTGGGGTTTACCGGTCTGAAGTACACGTGGTTGAACAACAAGACTGGTAACATCAAAATTTGGGTTCATTTGGTCTGAGTCCTGATGAATTTGGTTGGTCTTCAGCTGGCCCCCATGGCCTCAGTCAAGCACCTCCTCAGGCTTGCGTCAGACCATTGCCCTCTTTTATTGAGGCTGGCGGATGTGACCCTAAATAAGGAGTGTAGATGGATTTGATTCAAAGATACTTGGCTGACTTATCCTGCCACTTGGAAGCTCATGGAGAAGCTCTGGAATAAGGATGACTTTGGAAGACCGGATGAGATGCTTATTCGGAAGTGTTTCAAAACTCTTCGTGGTCTGTTCTTCTGGATCCATAATCGGCTGAAAGAGCTAAGGGCACTGAAGTCGTCATTGGAGGTTCGAATTGCGGAACTCCAGCAGTTGGAATTTACCGCTGATGGACTGAATGCCAATCAAGACCTAGAACTGCGCAGGGTGGCGTCTGAGCTTAATTCGACCCTAGCATGGTTGGCATCTCGGTGGCGGCAACATGCGAAGACCCGATGGATTGAGGTGGGTGACTCCAACTCACAATTTTTCCACACGTTTGCCTCAGCGCGGCGTAGGGGGAATCGAATTATGGAAATTCAACGGCCTGATGGAGTCAGAATCTCGGAGCAGGATGGCATCCAGGAGGAATTCATGAACTTCTTTTCACATAAGTGGAGAGAAAGACAGGTTTCCCTGGACAATTGGTCGGCTTTCCAGCAGGAAGATATGATCCCGGACCATCTCAAGCGGGATATGGAGGCTGAGGTGTCGGATTTGGAGGTCCGCCAGGCCGTCTTCAGTATGGGGAACAACCGCTCACCGGGATTGGACGGTATTATTGCTTCTTTTCTAAAATATTATTGGGAAATTATTAAAAGTGATGTTACCCATGCTATTCTCTATTTTTTCTGTGCTAACTCTATGTGCGAGAGCTGGAAAAACACGTTGGTTGTGCTCATCCCGAAGACTCCCACCGCGAACACCCCGTCAAGGTTTAGGCCCATAAGCATGTGTCAGTCCTTTTACAAGGTGGTAGCCAAAATTCTGATTAACCGCATCAAACCTGTGCTGGGCAATATTATCAATGAAGAGCAAGGAGCGTTTGTCCCTGGAAGGTCCATCTCCAGTCACAGGCTAATCGCTCAGGAGATGTTATGTCAATTTCAACACTCATTTCAAAGGGCTGGGATGATGGCGTTGAAGATCGACATGGAACAGGCTTATGACTGCTTGGCCTGGGAGTTGCTGTAGCAGGTCATGGGCTGGATGGGGTTCCCCGGCCAGATTAATCAGTGGGTTATTCACTGCATTACATAGCCACATTTCTCCCTGATGATTAACGGCGACAGGACCCCTTGGATCCAGGCCTTGAGTGGGCTCCGGCAAGGGTGCCCGCTGTCGCCCTATATGTTTATTCTCTGTTCCGAGCTTCTATCTAAGGCCCTCCGGCAATAGGGAGAAAATATGGGGATTCACATTGTTAATAATGTGGAGAGAATCTCACACTTGTTGTATGACGACGACATCCTTGTTTTTTCTGAAGTTAACCGTTGCAACGGAATCTGCTATCCTTTTTAACAAATGCTGCCCCAAATGGAAGTAGAGGATGATCGCCTGGACTATGGGTTACCGTCGCGTGGACTTGCATGACTATCTGGGAATTCCCTTGGTTATGAGGAAGCTGAAGGCTGCCAATTTTATCAACGTTGTTTGGAGTGCCCATGACTATACGAATATTTGGGGTAAGAAGCATTTATCCTATGCCGACCGTGCGCTTCTTATTCGCTCCTCGCTGCTCACTATCCCGGCTTACCTAATGGCACAGACGGAGGTTCCATGTAGCATTCTTAGATCAATCGAGATGTTGGGTCGCCAGTTTCTGTGGCATAAGGATTCGGATAGCAAAGGTATGCATTATGTGAAATGGAAGGAGCTTTATCTACCACGCGAACATGGGGGCTCGGGTTCCATAGTTGCTTGGAAGGAGCCGCTCTGGGCTCGGCTGGCTTGGATGGTCATTAAGGATTCTGAGTCACTCCTCCACAAGGTGGTGATGGCCAAATATGGCCCCGACCCCTGGGAGAATTCACTGGTGCCCAGGTGCTCTGCTACTTAGAGAATTATCAGGGAGGGGACGGATTCTCTTGCGGCCATCCTTCGGTGGCATATTGGGGACGGCTGGCGCGTCTGAATTTTGCAGGATTGTTGGATCCTTGACCGCAAGATCGAGAGATGGCCTACCTTTGTGAATGTGGAGGAGGCTGAAAATGCCCATGTTAGCCATCTGCTTAACAATAACTTCCAGTGAAATGAGGAAGCGATGGAGAGTTGCTTCGGTAAGGTGATGGCACAACGCATTCTGAACATTGCGATGAATCCTAGCGCAGGGTCCGATCTTCCCGAGCTGATCAAGTCTTGCTTTGGCTCTTCTTTGTCGGCGGTGGCGTACTAGGACAAGTTCGGGGAGCCATACTTTGCATTCGGATGCCTGCACAAGCTGAAGTTGCACCCGCGCGAGAATTTCCATTGGTGGTGGCTTCTCCGGAATGCCATCCCCACCAATGTGTGGCTCCGTCGCCGGGGTCTGTCGAACACCGGTGCATGCTCATGGGGCTTCAATGAGGAGGAAACTACCAGGCATTGTATTACTCTCTGCTCCAAACTCAGGGAGGTGTTCGATATTCTTGGCAAGTGGGGTTTCTATCTGCCTTTCTTCGACTCCCTAGAGGCGGCGTCGGATGGGTTCTCGACTTTGGCCGAGACTAACCCGAACATTGGAGCACTCTACTGCTACGCTGTGTACCATGTGTGGCGGGCCATAAACGATTTGAAGCATACCACTAAGTGCCGCCCACCGTCTATTGTCACCGCTACGGTTCTTTCTTTGCTGCCGCAAACCCAGCAGATGCCAATTCTGGAGTAATGGAGTAGCCACAAGTCCCCTAGGTTGTCTTCTCAATTACACTGGTACCCCCTCCTCCAGGTTGGATGAAGTTCAATGTCGATGCTGTAGTTAGGCCGTCTAGTGCTGCTGGTATTGGAGTTGTGGTCCACAACTACACTGGCGGATTTATTGTTGCAGCTGGGAAAAGGATTGAACATTGGGATTCTTTCCAAGCCGAGGTCATGGCGACCACTGCTATCCGTGACATGTTGAGGGAATGGATGTTCGACCTGGAGGGGATTATCATTGAGGGTGATTGCGACAACGCCATCCGCTGGTTCCATCACCTTCACGAGCGCCAGAACAAGTTCCACTTTAATTTCGAGGGGCCGGATCTGTCCTTTTTATTGGACTTCAAGCAACTCATTTTTTAGCAATGCCACTGAGCCAACAACAGACCCGCCGATTACTATGCCAATTTTGCTGTTTCTGATGATTTTGTTTTTTGGGATGAGAATGCTGGTGAATTTCCCACAACACTTTTGTCTTTATTGAGGGAGGACGGCAATAGGATTAATTATATGTAATTTGAGTTTTTTTTCGTTATCAATGCAATTGCACCGTTTCAGCTATCTCTCTCTCTCTCTCTCCATCTCTCTCTATCTCTCTCTCTCCCTCTCTCTCTCTCTCTCTTCATCTATTGCTTGTCTCTCTCTCTCTCCATTTCTCTCTCATTCTCCCTCTCTCTCTCCATCTCTCTCTCTCTAACTCACTCTCACTCACTCTATTACTCTCTCTCTCTCTCACTCTCTCTCTCTCTCTCTCTCCCTCTCTCCTTCCATTTCTCTATTGTCCCTCTCTCTATCTCTTTCTACCTCTCTCTCTCTGTCTCTTTCTACCTCCCTCTCTCTATTTTTTCCAAAGAGTCGAGTATGAGGGTCTCACAAATTTTTGTTATGATTGTGGCCTTGTTGGCCACTATAATGGAGCGTGTAAGGCCAAGACCCCTCCCAAAGACAACCCTACCCCTCCAAATCAGCAGACTCGGATGGGCAAGGATCACATCAGTTCAGTGGACATGAATGGGATGGGCTCCCCTGGTCAGCCGAAACCTAAAGGGAATGTTGTTCCTGGCAATGCCGAGGGATTAGACGATTCCTCCTTGGGTGCGTGGAACATTGTTACCAATAAAAGAAAAGGGAAAGCCAAAGCTCGCGATTACCAAGGTGGCAACCATAAAACCGAGTAGAGTAGCACAGACCCCAAACCCCAAGGGAGCAGCCAGACTCCTGAGCCTTCATTAAAGTTTAAGGCCGACAAGCTCAAGCAGTTGGAGGACACCGCCACGCGGATCGTGAACCTCTGTAAGTAACATTCCAGATTCACCAAATCGCATTTTGAGAGAGAAATCCTTAGCCTTGGGCCGCTCACATCCTCTCCCAAGAAGAGGAAGAAGACTTCCTTCAAATTCACAGGCGGGGACTTGGTCCCCTCAAGTGCCCCATGAGAGTTGACTCTTCTTTGGTATGTAATGTGCGCAGTGAGATTGATGGACCTCTGCTGGAGAAATGGGGTATCATTCAGCCCTTGTGACTGATTCCAACCCTTTTCTGGTACCTCCCCCCTCTAGAGGGGCTTCCTTTCTTTCTTCATTAGGTCTGTTATGTACCAACGAAGGATCACTCCCATTCGCTTGAGGGGGTCCTTTCTTTGTTTTCTTTTGCTTGTTCCTTGACATGCAGTGTTGTATGGGTTCTATTATTTAATGTAAACCACTTCCACTTTTGTTTTTTGCTTTGGAAGGTGGAAGTCTAAACCCGTTTCAGCACTTTTTACTTTATGTAGTTTCTTTTTATTAATATATGCCAAGTGCAATCTTCAGCTCTAGCTCTCTCTCTCTCTCTCTCCCTTGTTAGAAATAGTTTCTATTTGAATGCTTTTACATTTTTGCAACTTGAATAGTTTTGATGATTTCAAACATTATTGTTCAAATGTGTAGTTATCTCCTAACAATTTTAGAAGATTTGTATTTGCTCTTGTGTGTACTAACATTTCAGGAAAATCAGACTCCAGACTACGATAACTTCAAATCAAATTCAACATGAGATACTTTGTTAATTTGAATTTTGCATTTTTTCTTTGAATTAATTTTGAAAGGGAGTGATTGTAATTGAGTGATAAAAAAAAAACACACACACACACACACACACACAAAGGAGATCATAAAATTTTATACTGATCGTACTGAACAATATCTGATCGTACGGGACGATCAGACAGTTATCTCCTATAGGGCACATGAAACGAATAGGAACTTGCTCGAAATTTTTTTTCTAAGTCCTATTCATCCAGGACGAAATTAATTATCGTACCAGATGATTGGTTCTCTGTAAAATTTTCGTCCAGACGAATTTTATTATCGTACGTGGCGACTGGTCCTCTGGAAAATTTTTGTCCAGACGAAATTAAATATCGTCCAGGACGATCGGGTCTCTGGAAACTTTTTGTCCAGACGAAAATAAATCATCGTCCGTGGTGATTGGTCCTCTGAAAAATTTTTGTCCAGACGAAGTAAAGAATCGTCCAGGACGATCGGGTCTCTGGAAAATTTTCGTCCAGACGAACATATTCTCGTTCAAACGATTAACCGACTTAGAACAGTTTTCAGCAGTTTTTAGAACAGACCTAGTAATAACCGTTCGTACTGGACGAACCTAGTTCGTACAGGACGATCATCTGTACGAAAACATTTCGTACACATATTCAAATAGGGTTGTTTCAGATCGTTTAAGTAAAATCGTCAAGGACGATCCATGATCGTACAGGACGATCCACTGCGTACAGAATTGAACACTTGCAGTTTTTGGGCGGTTTTTCTTGTCTTTTTATAAATAGTCCAAATTAGACTGCCACCCAATCTTTTTGTCATTTGATCTTCGTGCCTCTTAAGAGAATAGCCAAGGAGAGAGTGGAAGAGAGCATTCAAGGGAGAATTCCTATCACTGGAGCGAGAAGGCTTCACTTGGATTTCAAAGGTAAGAGTCTCTACTTGAGAATTTGGATTACTTCACTCTTTTCCTTCTTCCTTCTAGATTCTTGTGAGAAGATCAGTTAAGGAGATCCGGTTCTCTGCCGACACTTGAAGAGTGTGAACAGCCGAAAGGTTTTCTCTGCCTACACTTGGAGAGTGTGAACAGCCGTAGGGTTCTCTGCCCACACTAGGTGAGTGTAAAAGGACTACGGTTCTTTGCCACATTGGAGATTGCGTAAAAGGACGACAGTTCTCTGCCAGCACTGGGGATTGTGTAAAAGGACGACGGTTCTCTCTCTGCCGCACCGGGTAGTGGTGAAAAGAGTGTGTTTTAAAGGCTTCTCTGGCTTGCTGTGGGTGCTAAAGGAGAGTCACTATTGTTTTAGTGCAATACTCAGAGGGTGCCTCTGAAGAGTGGATGTAGGTCTAGTTATAGACCAAACCACTATAAATCTGGTGTCATTTACTTAATTGTTTTTACGTTTCCGCACTTTAAGTTTCAGTTTTTACAACTCTATGGTTGAAAATATTTTTCTACAAACTTTAAAAGAATTTTTATTTCGTTTCACTTAATCTTCAAAGAGGGTTTAAAATTTTTAAACTACCAATTCACCCCCTCTCTTTGTAGCCTTGGGACATTCACTTAGGCTTAACAACCTAATTACTGGACTCAACAAGTGGTATCAGAGCATAGTTTCTAAATCATAAGTTTGAACTACTTTTTGATTAACGTAGATGGCTACATTTAGAAACCGAAACACACCTGAGGGTTTCTCTATCACTAGACCTCCACTATTTGACAATATTCCTTTTGATTTTTGGAAAACACGCACGTCTACTTTCTTACAGTCACTTGATTATCGCATGTGGATGCTAGTCTAGGAAGGTTACTCAAAACCAACTAGATTAGTTGATGGAGTTAGGGTAGAAACACCCTATGCAGATTGGACTATTGAAGAACGTGACTTAGCACAATTAAATGCGAAATGTTTAAATAGTTTCTTTTGT
Organism: Dendrobium huoshanense; assembly: GCA_016618105.1. NCBI lineage: Eukaryota > Viridiplantae > Streptophyta > Magnoliopsida > Asparagales > Orchidaceae > Dendrobium > Dendrobium huoshanense. Next base: position 30,516,949 of record CM028342.1, on the reverse strand, counting down.
GCTTTAAAATCTGAAGACTACATGCGAGTTTCCACTTGTAAAAGCGGAAAGGACATATGAGATAGACTTTGTATAACTTATGAAGGGACAAATGAGGTTAAGCAATCAAGACACAATATCTTGTTACATGACTATGAATTATTTCGCATGAAACCTAATGAATCTATTTCAGACATGTACACAAGATTCACTCAAATTGTCACCTCTTTGCATGCACTTGATAGAGAATTAACTAATGCTGAAATGGTCAATAAGATTCTTCGTTGTTTACCTACTGCATACGATGCTAAAATTACTGCAATTACAGAGTCTAAAGATCTGAACATTTATTCCATAGACAATCTTCTTGGTTCACTCATTTCTTATAAGCAAGGAGTAAGTCAAAGAAAGATTGATGCAGGTGAACCTAGAAAGAACAAGAATATTGCACTAAATGTGGAAGAGTCAGAAAGTGAACACTCACAACCTGAGGATGAAGACGATATTGCATTGATGACTAGACAATTCAGAAGCTTTTTAAAGAGGAAGCAGAAGAGACGCCAGCAATGGAATAGAGGTAAGTATAACAGAAATGGCAAGGTTTCTAATGAAGTGATTTGTTATGAATGCAGGAAACCAGGTCATATAAAGACTGATTGTCCAAAACTCAAAGCCACTCCTAGCAAGGAGAAGGTAGAGGAGAAACCAATGGTAAAGAAGGGCAAGAAGAAGTTTCAAAGGGCTTTTTGGGCGGACTCAGCTTTAGACTCATCTGAGACTAAAAAAGAAGAAGAAGTCACAACCTTTGCTTGATGGCAGATAATGTTGAACAATCAGATCAAGAAGAGGTATGTGATTTAACCTATGATGAATTGTTTGAAGTTTCTGAACACATGCATGATGCATATAGGAAAATGAAAAAGATGCATGCTAGTTTAGTTTTAGAATTGGAAGAGCTTAATAAGGAACACGAAATCCTTAGGAAAGATCATGCTTTAATAGATAACAACCACATGAAACTGTTTGATGAATATGATGACTTGAATAAAAATTTTGAGAATTTAAAATCATCCTATGCTGAACTTGAAAAAGAATTTAAGAATTTTAAGGATGAATATGAGAGCAAGACATATACAATCAATTATACCATCGAATCTTGGA
>CM028342.1:30500809-30510809 GCA_016618105.1 Dendrobium huoshanense | reverse complement strand
TATGAGTAGAAAACTTTCACACCCTCACGAGCCTCACGTATCCAGGCGAAAACAAAGAGCGGCATGCAATCGCCAAAAAAAACTAGTAAAAATAAGTAATCCTAAAGGCAATCAATTCATCACATCAAATATTAACTAATTAATAAATGTCCATAGGCAAAGTTGCCTTGCTTATTACAAACCAGAATATTACAGAAAGTAAAGTGGCCGGGCACCACTGACAACAACCCGGATTCTAAACCTAGTAATGACGCAAGTTCTTTTTTTTGAGTGGGATACTCTCAATCTTCAAATCTTCAAATCTTCAATCTCATTCTTCTCTTGACTCCTTTTCTTCAATCTTCTTGGAATCTTCGTAGTGGATTACCCAAATGGACAAGAGGGCACTTCCCTCTAAGGGGGAGGCCACTCTCTCCTCTTTGGGTAAGGAAGAGGTATGATCCAAATTTGGATTTCCAAATGGAAAAGGAGTGTTCCCTAAAGGGGTATCCTTTCCTCTTTGGAATCCAAGCTTTAGATCTATGTATCCCAACTCAAAATGAACTTTCACAACACTTGACACTTACACAAATTACATTGATATCAAAATAAAAATCTAGACTCACCTGCAGGGTTATCCTAAGCAATTAATATAAATAAAGCAGTTATTCCCAAGCAGTTGTATATGAGCAGAAAAGAAAGTAAACACGCTGGCCACGCTCTTTTTTATGATTTGGGGGCTTTAGCAGCTGAAGCACCTGTGCAAAGAGTTTATAATATTTATGCATTTTTTTTATTTGCCCCCTTTTTTATATTGTCCTGCATGAGCGTGGCCACCTGCAGAAAACTGTGTCAACATCCAGATCGTACCTAACCTAAGGGTAATCTAGTCGCCAAACACATCAATCCATCCACAGAGTACAGAAAAAGTAAGCAAACACAGCAAAGCAATTTCATCCACAACATGCAGTAAAAACTACGAAAGACCCGGCACGCAGCAGTAAAGTAAACACCGGCCTAACTTAGATCTAGAGTTGGTTGTTCTAGCACATCATCTAAAGTGTGTGAGAAAGGTCGTGTGGCTGGGGTAGATCCTAAAGTGGGTTATTAATTGAAGTTGTCTAAACGTTTGGATTTGTTAAGGCTTAGAAAGGGGGGTTTAGATTAAAATTTAAATGTTAATGAATTAAGAATTTTAATTAGAAATATTTTTAGAAGTTAATTAATTGCTATCTTTGTTTCACACCGAGGCCGTGAAGTTTATTTCACCTTCCTTGGGGCTAAGCTAATAGCCTCGTAGGCCTGGGTTACCCAGTAGCAATCGGGGTTAATTAAGTTATTTAAATTGGTTAGAATTAAAAAAAAAATGGATTAATACAAAAATGAGTTAATTACTAGTTTTAAAAGCTTTATTAATTTAAGTTTTCCATTAATTGATTCGTGGCGTTGTGCCACCAGGCTCGAGGAACCAGCCTCCTTAGGACACTTAGCCCCGCAGCCCGGAGTAGTCCAGCCGATAAACCAAATTAATGTAATTGAATGAGGGATTTTTAAAATGTTAAATAATTAAAAATTAATTCATTTTAAAGTTTGATACCCTTTAGAATTCATTCATGGCGTTGTGCCACCAGGCTCGAGGAACCAGCCTACTTAGGACACTTAGCCCCGCAGCCCGGAGTAGTCCAGCCAATAAACTTCAACTTTAGGGTGGTTGTTATGTTTTAAGAAGTTTGTTGAATGTTTTAAGCATTAAACAAATATTTTCTGAGTTTTAGAATGATTTTGAGCTTTTATGAATTTTTGAATATTTTAATCACTTAATTAAGAGGTTGAAAGTTGAATTTTTGATTAAGACCAAATTCTGGAATGTTTGTATTTTATTAAAATATTAGACCTTACTACGATCAGTTAGAAGGTAAGTACGTTGAAATCGGATTTTTCTACATTTTATTACGAAGATTTGAAGCTTTGAATTAGTTTTGACTCAAAGTTGACCGATTTGTTGACTTTTTAAAATGTTGCAAATTTCTGGAATTTAATATTTTTAATAAATATTAGACCTTATTAGGAATTGAATGCAAGTGAGTTTGGGTGATTTGGATTTTTCTGGAATTAGTTATGAAGGTTTGAAGTTTTGACTACTTAATGAATTTTTGGGAATTTCTTAATTAGAGGGCTTTTTGTGATTTTCCTCCAAATGAATCCCAAACTCCTTGAAATCAACTCCAAAGGTCAGAAATGACCTAAGGAGATATTTCCAAGTGTTTGGGAAATTTTTGGAATTTTTAATATTTTTTAATTAATTAAATTAATTAAATATTGATTCTCACTTAACATTAGATTAAGGTTCCAATTGCTGTCAAATAATTTTGGTTTTAATTTTCATGGGTTAAGGGTTTAATTATGGTCAGTTAGAGGGGTTAAACATCATTTTTGGGTTCAAAATGGATTAATTAGAATTTCGGGAAGGTTTAAAGGTTTAATTAAGGCTTAAACTTAGGAAAATTAATTAGAGATCTTAATAACTTCTAAATTCAGTGAAAATTTTCCTAATGGCTATACATGTCACTAGGTTCAAGTGTTTGAAGTTCCAACTCAAGAGGAAGTGAATCCTAATTATTGAAAATATTCTAAGTTTTCTAAACATGTCCTTAATTATTGTCCTTAATGTCACTAGATTTGATAGGTTTGAATCAAGGTTTCTCTAACCCTTAACTTAATCATGACATAAGCACATAGAAACAATCAAATCCTAAAGCTAGGAGAGCCTAGGCTAAGTGCATGTGTGTGTACAACCTAAGCATGCAAATACTAACATAATCAACTTAACTTAAATCTTGATTAGTGAATAGTTGAAGCACAACTATGCACTAATCACTCCCCATCAATGTTATCCAATCAAGCTCAATCTAGGTTTAAAGTTTCAAAAGATCTCTCAATTATGTTAAAGGTTTAATATATATAATTTTAAGATAATTTTCAAAATATAGGTATTTTTTTTTATATATATCTATAAGGATATTAATTTCAAAATAAGATAATTTGAAATATCACTAAAATAAAATTTTGAAACTTGAGAGATCCACTGATTTCAAATTTATTAAGATAATAGGTTTTTTTTTTAATTTTTTTTTTAAATATTCAATATTTAATAAAATATTAATAAACTATCAAAATACTTACATAATACCAAACAATGTCAAATCTACTTAAATAATCCTGAAAATTTTCCTAGAGATCAATCATGTACTTAAAGACATGCATGCCAAGTTTCAGATAAAAATAATTTATATATAATTAATTAAAAATAAAATATACTTTTCTATATTTCTTAAATTACTAATAAAATAATAACCAAAACAGTTTGATTTTATTTTTAAAATAAACTAGATGAAATTCTGAAAAGTTTGATATATTATACTCATTTTTTGACTTTGTATTTAATTTACTATGCTTTTTTAAAGTTTCTGTAATTAAAACAAATAAAAACACATTTTCCTTAATTAAACAGCGGCGGTCAGACACGCGGCACGCGCGGATTCGCGGGATCGAAACCGCGTGACGGCGGGGACACGCGTCGGCCGCGGGCCGCTTGACGCTGTTTTCACTTAACCACGTCAGCGGCTCGTGGCAGCCGTTGGATCACAGCGGGTCTGATCCAACGGATGAGATCGAATCCCGCGGTTGATCTCTGCGGGACGAGTTCGGACGGTGGGATTCGACTCCGCGGTTTCTGATCCGAGGGCCCAGATGTCGCCGGACGGCTGATCGAACGACAGATCGAACGCGCGGTTGGATGAGACCGCGGAAGGGCTCGATCTGGACCGTTGATCGAACAATCAACGGTCCAGAAAACGTACACTTACCGGAAACCGTGAGTGACGCCCTAGAAAACGTTTTTTGCCTTGTTCTTTTGATCGGATCGATCATTTTCAATGAAATTTTAAATTACGATTGAAGGCATGAACAGAAATCGTGGGGAAGGGTTCATTTAACCTAAAACATCCTATACGAAGAGCTAAATAACCCTATCTAATGTGTACTAAATCTAGAGTTTTAAGGGATTATACCGCTGGATCTTCGATATTTCTGGATGGATGAGCTTGTAGATTGTCCAAGTGTAGATCCCCAGCAGAAAATGGAGCTCGAACACGTCTGGATTGGCCGCTACAAGCTTGGGACGGACTGGGTGGTGGTTTCGCCGGAGAACTCCCCGCCGGTGATGGGCAACCACCTGGGTTTTGTAGTGGGGAGGTAGAAGAGGCTCTGGAGGTCCAAACCGAACTAAGAACTTGCTCTGGGAGGCTAAGGTTAGTGAGAGAAGGTGCTTTGATCCAATACTTCAAAAATCACCTTTTTCCCTATTCAAGTGCCCTGGGCTGGATTGGATGGCTGGGATCTACTCCTGGACTCTCCAGATGATGCCACCTGTCCCTGGGAAAGCTGGAAGGCTGCGGCAAGGGCTGGACATGCCTCATTCCCATTGGGTGGACTTGGGATGAGTGGAGGGGAGCATTGCCACTTATGGCTAAACAGGGGGTGGAGCTCGGTTAGGGAGCCTATTAGAGAGCTTTAGGGCACTAATAGGTCGGCCTTGGGGAGTTAAATCTGGGAAAAAGGTATAAAAGGCTGATTAAGACCTTTTAAAAGGGTCTAAACCCTTGGTTTGACTAAATTGACCAGTCAACTGGTCAATGGGGCTGATGTGGCATCCAAGCAAGTCATGGAGCCTTTCCAAATGGCTGGATGGGTGTGGCTTGAGCTAGGTTCAACGGGTTGAAGGGTTTGACCATACAAATGGTCCTTTAAGCTTTGAGTTGACTGGTTGACCAGTCAACCCCATCAAGGGTTATGGAATTTTCACCTAGGTAATTCAAATGGGTTGATTAGGTGGATTGGAGGGTGATTCCAAGAGTCATGTTTGTCAATTGAATTAAGAAAGCTTAATGGGCCCTTAATGGGCTTTTAGGCTAAAACTAGTTGACTTGGTCAACCAGTTGGGTTCAGGGGCTAGAAATGGATTCAACAAATTCAGAATGTCATCCTGAGTCTACTGGATGTGGTCCCAGGGTTTGGAGGGGTCAATTTGGTCAAAATCACTATTTGAACCCTTAAGGGCTTGTTTGGTCAACCTAGGTTGACTTGGTCAACCAGGTTGACCCAGGGTCTGGGTTTGGGCTCAACAGGTTTGAAATGATATTTTAAGGTTAATGAAAGTGGTTGGATGACTTAGAGAGGTCATTTGGGTCAAAACACATGTTTGGACCCTTAAAGGGCCTCTTGGGTCAAACCAGTTGACTTGGTCAACCAGGTTGACTCAAGGGTTGGAAATAGGTTCAAAAGATTTGAAATGACATTTGAAATTTGTTAAAGGTGGTTGCATCCAATTTGGAGCTCATTTGGTTTGAAATCTCTAATTGAGCCCCATAGGGGTATCCTGGTCAATTTTGACCTATTGATCAACTATGGTCAAAAATGGGTCTGGATAATGCAGTTTACTGCTCAATGGGTTAAAATCAAGGGTCTGGAGGTGATTGGAGAGTTTGATGAGGATTCCAGGGTCAAGATCTCAAAGGGGTTAGGTTCAGTGGCATAGGCTGTAAATATTTGAAGGTTTTATAGCCTTTGAATTTTAATTCAGATTCTGGGGTTAGAGACCTCAGAATGAGCTCAAAGTTGGAGGGTAACCTCTAGAGACATGTCTTATCACTTTGCAAGTGATAGACCCTGAATCAGAGGCCATTTTACTGGGTTTTGAAATGTTTGAAAAAACTCTGAAAAGGGTGTTTAGGACAGGGCCTCTATTGTTTGGATTTGAGTCTAAATTCTGGGTTTGGATTTGATTTGAAGTTTGAATTAATTTGGATTTGAATTGGATAGAGTTTGAGATTCAAATTGATCACAGGTAGGAATCAAATTGAAATTGGAGTGGATTAAATAAAGGAATTGATTTAAAAAAATTTAAGTTGATCAAGGGTGGAGATTGATTTGAAGTTGGAGTGATCCTAAGATCTAGAAGAATTCTAAGATCTAGGATTTAAGGGAATCCTAGGCTCTAGAATAGGCTCTAAGGTCTTGGATCTAGAAGGATCCTAAGGTCTAGAGTGGATCCTAGGGTCTAGGATTAAATTTGGATTCTGGAAGGGTCTTAGTGACCTCATACAAAAATGAGGTCAACAATTGCCTCTCTCTCTCTCTCTCTCTCTCTCTCTCTCTCTCTCTCTCTCTCTCTCTCTCTCTCTCTCTCTCTCTCTCTCTCTCTCTCTCTCTCTCTCTCTCTCTCTCCCTCCCTTGCTCCCTCTTTCTCCCCATTCGTCTATTACTTCTCTCTCTCTCTCCGTCCCACTCTCTCTCTCTCTATCTCTATTCCTCTATTGTTTCTCTCTTTCTCTCTCTCTTTCTCTCTCTCTCTCTCTCTCTCTCTCTCTCTCTCTCTCTCTCTCTTTCTCTTTATCTCTATCTCTCTCTCCCTCTATCCCTCTCTCTCTCTATCTACCTTTCTCTCTCTAACTATTGCTCTCTCTCACTCTCTCTTTTTATCTCTCTCTCTCTCTCTCTTTAAATTCCTATATTGCCTCTCTCTCTCCATTCCCCTATTTCTTGTCTCTCTCTCTCTCTATCTATCTCTTTCCATTCCTTTATTGCTTCTCTCTCTCTCTCTCTCTATCTATCTCTCTCTCTCTCTCTCTCTCTCTCTCTCTCTCTCTCTCTCTCTCTCTCTCACTGTCGCTCTCCCCATTCCTCTATTGCTTCTCTCTCTCTCTCTCTCTCTCTCTTTCTCTCTCTCTCTATTCTTCTATTGCTTCTCTCTCCCTCTCCATCCCTCTCCCTCTCTCTCTCTCTCTTTCTTTCTCTATCTCACTCTCTCTATCCCTCTCCCTCTATCTCTTTGCATTCTTATATTGCCTCTCTCTCTCTCTCTCTCTCTCTCTCTCTCTCTCTTTCTCACTCGCATCATTTTTGCCCTATTCTTTCTCCCACTTGGCGATTGTAGTGAGAGAAGCTTTGTAGATGGCGAGGGGTGACTAACCCCGCCGCTCTAGGGGGGCGGTGGTGATGGAAATGTTGGCGGTGAAGAGCGACGGCGATCAAGAGTTGGTTCTGGTGGTTCGAGGAAGCATGGGGAGAGATCGAGAGCTGGATCGAGTGGATCTCCCAGTAAACCTATGACGGGTAAGTCGAAGGGTAAGGCTCGGGATGAAGGAAGGATGGGATCAGATGGATCATTGGAAGGTCATTGGGAGATCAAGCCGAGGGGCTTAGATTCTAAGGGGGTGCAGATGCCAGTGAAGGGAGGCTTCGGTCAGATTCGATCGAATCGAGCTGCATTAGAGGATTCATCTCTTAAGTTGAATAGGGAGATGATGATGAAGTCGGATATGCGGCTGATGCTCAATCCAACTTTTGATCGGGTGGATACTACAATGGAGGTGGAAGAGGTAGCTCCGATCCTGGATTGTGGGGTTGATCTGGAGGAGGCATTTGATGTGGAAGCATCATTGTCGGGACGATCCAGTTTATTGGAGGTGAGTGCGGATCTTGCTGATTGGAGTCCAGTTCTTCGGGATGGTGAAGCTGCAATGGAATGGATGGAAACGGCGACAACCGGTCTCGATAGCTCCATTGAGATGAGTTCAAATAGGAATTATCTGAATGATGTGGGTATGAACAATGTTATGATGGAGGATAACGGTATGGTTTCTGGAGTTGGAGTAGCCAATGGCAATTTTGCAGGTGTGAACATTGGAGAGTCCAGCTCCGCTGGAATTGATAATATAAGGAAGGGAATATCGAATGTTTGTGGAAATTCCGCTTCAGGTAAGAGTAAGGAAAATATAGGTAGTCTGAAGGAGAAGAGGGTGTTTACTGGGTCGTTTCTTGCGGTGGGAGGTGGCAATGCCTGGAGAAAACCAGATCATATTCTTATTCGGAATCCTGAAGAGATTAATGCCTTATCTCCCGATGGAGTTCCTTTTGACCTCAATTTGGAGTATGTGAAAGTTAATATGGAAATGTTGGACAGAGCTGTGGTTGGAAAGATATTGGGAAGAAGAGCCTCATTTTTCCTCTTGAAATCGGAAATTCAGAGGCAGTGGGGTAGATTTGGAGATTTTCAACTAACCACGTTGGGTTATGAATATTTTGTTTGTGTTTTCTCTTCCATTGAAGCTAGAGATGCTGTTTTGTGTGGAGGGCCATGGTTCATTGGTGGAAACATAGTGGGGCTGGATAGGTGGACGCCATGTTTCTCTCCAGAGTCTATGGAGGGTTTGTCATCACCGGTCTGGATAAGGATGCCGAATCTCCCACTATAGTACAGGGATGAATGCAACATATCCAGGATTGCGTCGAAGATTGGAGTCCCTCTCTAGATTGATGCGCAGACGGGGAATTGGGGAAGAAGAGAGTATGGGTGTGTGTTCGCATGAATTTAGCAAACAAACTTAAATCTGGAGTTTGGGTCAATGGTATAAAGGGGAGATTCTATCAAAAGATAGAGTATGAGGTGATTGGCCTCATGTGCTATGGATGTGGCAAGGTGGGACATTAGAAGGACTTCTGTCCTTCTAGGGTGGGGAGACAGGGAGATGCTGTTAGTAAAAGAGCTGTGGAATAGAGGAAATAGGGTGGACAGGTGGATAGCAGTTCAGAACAAGCTGCGGGGAGTTCTGGAAAGCCGAACCTGATGAACATAAAGAAGGGGAGTTCTGTGATTAAAATAGAAGAAGGAAGCCAAGGGACGTTAACAGGGAGAAATGAGAAAGGTGATGCTGAGGAGGCTCGAAAAGGGAAGAATGTAGCAATTCTGAATATGGCGGAAGGTGCAGAGGATGATGAGGACCAACTCGGACCTTGGATCCAAGTTCGTCCCCAAAGAAGAAGGAATACTCATCCACAAACTAAAATAGCTGAGAGTGGTAATCAAAGGCATAAGGGATTCATCCCTAAACAGGTGGACTTGAGCAAGGTTAATGAACCAAAGAGCAATATGAAGCCTACTAGTAAACAAGCAAAAATGGGATTTAAGAACCCATTACCGTTCACGGCTAGGGTGAACCCGATTATTAACAACCAAATAGATTCAGGATTGACAAAGAGCTCAATCAACTTGGACCTATAAAGGAGCTTCCCAGGAAGAGGAAGAAGGAGACGATGGAGGAACAGAGCGACAGGGATGCTTCCCCTTGGGTTCATTAATGTCCTCCATCATTTTCTGGAATTGCATGGGTGCCAGTAAAAAATAGACGGCTAACTACCTGCGTAGCCTCATTAGGAGTAATGAGGTTATGTTTGTGGGAAGTGTGGAAACGATGGTGGAAGATATCAACAGATTTGAGGTTGATAAGCTAGCTGGGAATGAACGGGATTTCATACATTTTCCAGTTGTGGGACTCTCGGGAGGAATGTTGGCTTTATGGAGGAGGGATGTAACTCAATTTGAGGTCATTACAGTTATGGACCAAGTTTTAATTGGCAACTTGGTAATACCTAATTCTCAGAAATGGGTAATTGCTCTTATTTATGCTTGCAAAGACTATCATGGTAGGTGAACTCTGTGGGATACTATTGGAGCTAGTATTAATGCTGAATTCCTAGTGATCGTGGGGGGAGAATTTATTTGTTTCCTTGATCAATGCGAGAAGAAAGGAGGTAAAAGATTGAAATACTCAAATGGTGCTCAAGAAATGGCGGGATTCCTTGTTGATAATGACCTTCATGACTTAGGTTACTTGGGGCCAAAATTCACATGATCTAATAACAAGAGTGGTAACAGTAAAATCTGGGTAACGTTGGACAGATTGCTGATGAACTCTGAAGTTTTGCGGTTGGCTCCTTTGGCCACGATGAGGCATCTTCTTCGCATAGCTTCAGACCATTTTCCTCTACTATTGAATATGTCTCCTAATAGCCCCAGACATAAAAGCAAATGGATTCAGTTTGAAGATATCTGGATTACTTACCCAGCCACTTGGAGATTGGTGTGGAAAAACTGGAAGAAGGAAGACTATGGACAGCCGGC
>CM028342.1:30463309-30490809 GCA_016618105.1 Dendrobium huoshanense | reverse complement strand
ACTCCCCTGAAAATGGAAAAAAGCAATTGAAGGTGCATCTAGCGGCTGGGATGCTTCCTCATTAGTTAATCAATAACGTCAATCATCCTTTGGAACTGTCAGGGGGCCCAGAAGAAACAAACGGGACATTTCCTTCAAAGGCTCGTTAACGGTAATGAGGTGATGTTTGTTGGATTGGTGGAAACGATGATCGAGGACATCACAAGAAATAAAGTTGATGCTCTTATTGGTCCTAACTGAGACTTCTTCCACTTCTTGGCTATCGGGAGATCAGAGGTTGGGGGGGGGGGGGGGGGGGGGGGGGTTGCTGGCACTATGGCAGACTGATATCGTGAAGTTTGAGGTGATTAAGACGATGAACCAAGTTCTTGTGGGACATTTAGTGCTTCCCAACCATCAAATGTGGTGTGTTGCTGTTGTCTATGCTGGGAATGACTATCACACCAGACGGGAGCTCTGGGAGGTCCTCAGCTCGACCATCATTGCCGACTTTTTGATGATTGTGGGGGTGATTTTAATTGCTGTCTTGAACAAAGTGAGAAAAAGGGGGGTAGACAATTTGGGTTTTCGATTGGAGCCCAGGAGATGATGACCTTTATGGTTGACAATGACTTGCATGACCTGGGGTTTACCGGCTCGAAGTACACGTGGTTGAACAACAAGACTGGTAACATCAAAATTTGGGTTCATTTGGTCTGAGTCCTGATGAATTTGGTTGGTCTTCAGCTGGCCCCCATGGCCTCAGTCAAGCACCTCCTCAGGCTTGCGTCAGACCATTGCCCTCTTTTATTGAGGCTGGCGGATGTGACCCTAAATAAGGAGTGTTGATGGATTCGATTCAAAGATACTTGGCTGACTTATCCCGCCACCTGGAAGCTCATGGAGAAGCTCTGGAATAAGGATGACTTCAGAAGACCGGATGAGATGCTTATTCAGAAGTGTTTCAGAACTCTTCGTGGTCTATTCTTCTGGATCCATAATCGGCTGAAAGAGCTAAGGGCACTGAATTCGTCATTGGAGGTTCGAATTGCGGAACTCCAGCAGTTGGAATTTACCGTTGATGGACTGAATGCCAATCAAGACCTAGAACTGCGCAGGGTGGCGTCTGAGCTTAATTCGACCCTGGCAAGGTTGGCATCTCGGTGGCGGCAACATGCGAAGACCCGATGGATTGAGGTGGGTGACTCCAACTCACAATTTTTCCACATATTCGCCTCGGCGCGGCGTAGGGGGAATCGAATTATGGAAATTCAATGGCCTGATGGAGTCAGAATCTCGGAGCAGGATGGCATCAAGGAGGAATTCATGAACTTCTTTTCACATAAGTGGAGAGAAAGACAGGTTACCCTGGACAATTGGTCGGCTTTCCAGCAGGAAGATATGATCCCGGACCATCTCAAGCAGGATATGGAGGCTGAGGTGTCGGATTTGGAGGTTCGCCAGGCCGTATTCAGTATGGGGAACAACCGCTCACCGGGATTGGACGGTATTATTGCTTCTTTTCTGAAATATTATTGGGAAATTATTAAAAGTGATGTTACCCATGCTATTCTCTATTTTTTCTGTGCTAACTCTATGTGCGAGAGCTGGAAAGACACGCTGGTTGTGCTCATCCCGAAGACTCCCACCGCGAACACCCCGTCAAGGTTTAGGCCCATAAGCATGTGCCAGTCCTTTTACAAGGTGGTAGCCAAAATTCTGATTAACCGCATCAAACCTGTGCTGGGCATTATTATCAATAAAGAGCAAGGAGCGTTTGTCCCTGGAAGGTCCATCTCCAGTCGCATGCTAATCGCTCAGGATATGTTATGTAAATTTCAACACTCATTTCAAAGGGCTGGGATGATGGCGTTGAAGATCGACATGGAACAGGCTTATGACTGCTTGGCCTGGGAGTTGCTGTAGCAGGTCATGGGCCGGATGGGGTTCCCCGGCCAGATTAATCCGTGGGTTATTCACTGCGTTACACAGCCGCGTTTCTCCCTGATGATTAACGGCGACAGGACCCCTTGGATCCAGGCCTTGAGTGGGCTCCGGCAGGGGTGCCCGCTGTTGCCCTATATGTTTATTCTCTGTTCCGAGCTTCTATCTAAGGCCCTCCGGCAATAGGGAGAAAATCTGGGGATTCACATTGTTAATAAAGTGGAGAGAATCTCACACTTGTTGTATGCCGACGACATCCTTGTTTTTTCTGAAGTTAACCATTGCAACGTTGTGGGCATTATGAACATTCTCAGCGACTATTGTGGCTAGACGGGGCAATGCATTAACAATGAGAAATCTGCTATCCTTTTTAACAAATGCTGCCCCAAATGGAAGTAGAGGATGATCGCCCGGACTATGGGTTACCGTCGCGTGGACTTGCATGACTATCTGGGAATTCCCTTGGTTATGAGGAAGCTGAAGGCTGCCAATTTTGTCAACGTTGTTTGGAGTGCCCATGACTATACGAATATTTGGGGTAAGAAGCATTTATCCTATGCAGGCCGTGCGCTTCTTATTCGCTCCTCGCTGCTCACTATCCCGGCTTACCTAATGGCATAGACTGAGGTGTGTTTTGATTAAAAAAAAATAGTGAGATTTTGAAAATGTATCAATTTTCTTTGGGAATATTTTTAATTTTGAATTTTAAAATTGAACGCGTCATTATGAACAGTATATCACCTCAAGAGATGATCATATCGTTCTCTAATGGGTTCTAATTTCAGAATCTCAAATTTATCCGAATTATCGTAGTCAAACTCAAAGCGAGAATCACATTTGACCCCAGAGGATCAAAATGGAATTTGATCAATTGTTTGACTATGCTAATTTGGATAAAAGAGTCATTAATTTTATAATCAAAATCAGGATAATAGAATGATATATCTCTCCAAGGAAAGAGGATATCACTTATTATCAATCATTTGGATATAACGATAATGATCGCTGTATTTATTTTTCCCAAAGAGAATTAATTAAAGATTTTGAAAATCAATTCTGGGTTTCTAAATCTTCTACGAGCGCAAGCCCTCGTAGTTAATTACATCGTAGGAAATCAAAATTTCCTACGAAAACTCTCGATTAAAATAGCGGTGTAAATTTTATTTAGATTTTCAAAGCTGGATGTCAAAGGAAGAAAAAGGTTGGAATTTTCAATCGGGATTGGATCAAGGTTGAACACTTATTTTTGAAGTCAAAGGAGAATAAATAGGAGGTGCTTTGAGATTCTGAATTACTTCAGAAACACCTCATCCTATCCTAAGTGTTAGGCTTGAATTTGATTGAAAGAGATTTTTAATTTGAATGGTCAATTTTATTAGAAATTTGGGATTCAATTCCCGGAGGTTGAGGTCTTGTAGCCCGAGCTTGCCTCAGAACCTAAGTCTAAATTGGGTACTAAAAAGTGACCCGAACCTAGCTAATGTAGTGCAAATCTGGACTTACCCCGGCCTGGATTGGGGAGCCAGCTAACCACCTAATCGATTTAAAATAAATGAATTCAGTCTTTTATGAAAGAGTGGTAGGGACGTTTTATTTAAAGTTTTGGAGTGTTGGGGCCGACATCTAGAGATTTTTCTAATTGGCCCCTTTGACTTATGCTGGGTGCAAAATGCTAAGGACTAATGCAATTAAAATTTTGACTCTTTTAAATCTGTTTCTAATGCAATGCATGCTAGTTAACAACTCCAAATCAAATATGCTTGAAAGTTAAAAACAGGCTTAGAAAATAATTTTTTAGAAGACTGGACTTCCCCAGGTCCGGCACCTCGTCCTCATAGGTCAGACTATCCGGACTCTACCCGCAGGCGGGGAAGGGTCTAAAACAAGGAGAGAAGGAGTGCAGAAATATGCATGCGACCCCGGGGTCGATCCCCGGCTAATTTCCTAAATTCGTTATCTTTCTATGTTGTTCAGACTCGCTAAAATCTTAAACTTTAAAGTTAGGAGTATAAAAGATTTTCACATCCTCACGAGTCTCACGAGTCCAGGTAAAAACAAAAGCGGCACACAAACGCCAAAAAACTACGAAAAGCAGGTAATTCTATACGCAATCACATCAAACTTCAATCAAATTAATTAAATTAATATTCAAATTGAAAGTCCATAGGCAAAGTTACCTTGCTTATTACAAACCAGGGTCTGCAGAAAATAAAGTGGCCGGGCACCACTGCCAACAACCCGGATTTCTAATCCTATGACTCAAGTGACTTTGAGATTTGGGATTCTTCTTGTTGTCCATTTCTTTGTCTTCTCACGAACATCTTGATTTGTCGGTTCTGGATATCCAAATGAAAAGAAACTCCCCCTTTGAATGGGGTGTTATCTTTTCTCTTTGGATATTTGAAGAACATCCAAACTTGATCTTCCAAATGGACGAAAACTCTCCCCTTTAGGGATGTCTTCTCCTCTTTGGAATTCAAGTTGGATCTAAACATCCCAACTCAAATCACTTTAAATACAACTCAAATTATATCAAATTACATTAATCAAAATTGAAAAGTCTAGACTCGATCCTGCAGGGTTATCCTAATAATAAGCAGTTATACAAATAATCCCAAGCAGTTAATATTTAATCTCAAGCAGATATAATCAATCGCAAGTAGTTAATATTTGAAATTTAAAATGCTCAATTACTCACAACACAGAGTGCAGTAAATAAATAAACAGACATACAATCAATTCTAAGCTAACAACCAGCATGCAGTGAAAGCTCAAAAACCCGGCACACGACAGAAAATTAAACACCGGCCTATCCTAAAACTAGAGTTGGTTGTCCTATCAAACCATCTAAAGTGTGTGATATAGGCCGTGTGGCTTTGATATGTCCTAAGGAGGGCAAATTGTTAAAGTTGTTCGAAGTTCTAGTTGGTTGAAAGGCTCAGGGAAAGATTTAAATTTGAGTTCAAACATTAATGATTTAAGATTGATTTTAACTGTTGTTTGATTGCTAATTTTAAGGTTGAATAAATATTTTTAGAGTTTTAGAGTGATTTTTGAGTTTTGGGAATCTTCTGGATTATTCTAATCACTTAATCAAAGGGTCAAAAATTGACTTTTTAATTATGAGTGTTTTCTAGAAAGTTAATATTTTATTAAAATACTAGACCTTAATACGATCAATTAGAAGGTAAGTACGCTGAAATCGGATTTTTCTACAATTAGTTATGAAGGTTTGAAGTTTTGAACTGATTTTAACCTATATTTGACCAAAAAGTTGACTTTTTTAACTTTGACTGATTTTGGAAGGTTTGAAATTTTTTATAAATACTAGACTTGATTTTGAGTTTAATGCAAGTGAGTTTGTTCAATTTGGAGTTTTCTAGAGTTAGTTGTGATTTTTAAAAGTTTGATGTATTTATTGAATTTATAAAATTGTTTAATTAGAAGGGTTTTCTTGATTTTGCTCCAAATGAATTCTAAACTCCTTGAAATCAACTCCAAAGGTCAGAGATAACCTAAGAAGTGATTCTCAAGTGTTTGAGAATTTTTTTGGAATTTTTAATTATTATTAATTATTTATTTTAATTAAATATTGGTTTTCAATTAAAATTAAATTAAGGTTTGATTTGATGTCTGATCAAGGGGATTATAATTTTCATTGATTAAGGACATGAATCTGGTCAGTTTGAGGGGTTTTTGGTATTTTTTAGATTTAAACTTGATTTATTAGAATTTCTAGAAATTTTAAAGCTCAATTAAAGGGTTAAGTTTGACTTATTTAATTATCTGACCTAATGAACTCCAAATTGGATTAAATTTAAACCTAAGGTGTCACATGCACTAGGTTTACTATGTTCAAGTTTCACCCCTATTGAGTGTGTGTAGAATTTCCTAGGATTTTTCTAAGTTAAATAGACATTTTCTTAAATATTTTTCCTAGCTTTCTCTACTGTTCAAATGGGCTTGAAATTTGGTATGTCTAACCCTTATGCAAATGCATTCACACCACAAAAAATTCACAGCAAAATTATAATAATTTAAGGAGTTATGAATTTTCCAAATTTAGAGTCCAAAATGGACCCTTTACTTTGAAAATTCACATCACAGAAATTCATTGGGTATCTGACCCTAGAAAAATCAGTGAACATGCCTAAGATACCCAATAATCTTCCACCAAAATTTGGGCCTCAATTGATCACTGGATTGTGAGAAATTTGCACAAAACTTAATTTAAAAAATTGTAAATATCTCACAATAAAAAAACCAAATCAACTTTATTTTAGTTTTAATAAATACTACATTCAATTACCTTTCCAACGAGCCCAAGAACGTTCAATTTGGTGAAAGATTCGATTTTCTATGAATTTTGCAAATTCTGGGCATTTTTCTAAATCATTTTTGACCATTTCTGGTCAAATTGAACGTCGGCGCCAATGATTGGCGCCGGATTGGTGGCGCCCAATGGCAGCGCGCCACGTGGCAGGGCAGGGTCCCGCCACTTAACCACGTCGGACGGCTAGATCAGCCGTCCGATCGACCGCGGGTGAGATAGACGGCCCGGATTACGCCACGTCATCACCCGCGGTTTGAAACGGCGCGGGTTCGAATCCAAGGGGAGATGGCGCGTTCGGGAAGGGCGACGTGGCCGCTTCTGGGCCGTCCGATCGCGCCTTCTGGCCATAATCAGAGCTAAAAAACCTTCAAATGCCCATAACTTTCAAAATACTCAACAAAATTGGATGAAATTTGAATCTTAGCTAGATGGAAACATAGTCTAACAATGCCTAGAGTTTGGAGGCTCCATGCATTTTAGATTTTCTACAGTTTCAATTTTAAAATTAAACTTAAAATAGGCATAACTTACAATCCAACCATCGGATTTTCGACTTCTTGGGCTTGTTGGAAAGCTGCTATGACCCTCTTCAACTTTGTAGAAGACCTCAGGAGCTGGCTCTATTTGGATTGGAAGTTATTTGGGAATAACCTGATTCTCTCTCTAGATTCCTCTCTCTTCACCAAATAAGCTTTGGAGGCTAGATTTTCGTGGGGGAAGGCTTGGAAAAGTTAGGGAAAGGCTTGGAAAAGGTTCTTTGAAGGTTTTGATGGCTGGGATTGTTCTTGGATGAGGGAGGGATTTGAATTAGAGAGGCTTAAAAGGTTATTTGCATGTCTTAAGATATTTCCCTATGCAAGCCATCTTAGTGCATTTGGATGGTTAGGATTGACTGTATGAGCTCTTTGATGATTGCCAAGTGTCCATGGAGTTGATGAGATCAAGGGATCAAAGGACAAGAGGTGGCATGAGATTTTAAATCTCCTTTTTGCCCCTTTGAACACATGGCTTGATCAAGAGCCATTGGATTAGATCTAAGGGTTACAAAATGCTCTAAGGAGCTTCTAGAAGAGGTCTTAACAGCTGGATTAATTAGGGCTCAAGTGAATTAGCTTAAGGAATTAATTGGGCAAGGTTTAAGGTTCATTTGACCATGCATTGACCATTTGACCAATCAATGGGTCAATGGGTGCTGATGTGGTCATGAAGCAATGTTGATTTGCTGGTTGATTGAGCCAAGTTCAATGGGCTTGAGGTAGTTTGAGTTTGCTTAAATATTTAAGTCTCCTAAAGCCCTTAAGAGGTTGTGTTGACTATGTTGACTAGTCAACCAGTCAATAAGGTGAATGATGTGGACTAGGAGAATGTCATGGGTGGTGGTGAGGGCCATTCCAAAGTTTATGTAGGTCATTTGGGTTAAGAGGGCTTAATGGGCCCTTAATGGGCCCTTAAGCTAAAATTGGTTGACTTGGTCAACCAACTAGGTCTAAGGTCTAGAAATGGGTTCAACAAATTTCAAATGATATTTAGAGTTTATTGGATATGGTCCTAGGGTATGGGGAGGTCATTTGGTTCAAAACACCTGTTTGGATCCTTAAAGGGCCCCTTTGGTCAAACCTGTTGACTTGGTCAACCGGGTTGACTCAAGGGTTGGGAATGGGTTCAACAGGTTTGAAATGACATTTGAAACTTGCTGGAGGTGGTTTCGTTCAATTCGGAGTTCATTTGGTTTGAAATCACCATTTAAGCCCCATAGGGGTATTTTGGTCATTTTGACCACTGGTCAACTAGGGGTCAAAGTGGGTCAACCAAAATGCAGTTTACTGTTTAGTGAGTTATAATTAAGGGTCTGGAAGTACTTAGAGGCTTTGGAGAGAGCTCAAAGGTCAAAATCCACTGGATGGCAGGTCTAGTGGCATAGGCCATGAATATTTGAAGGTTTTACAGCCTTTGGATTTATATTTGGATTCTGAGGTTAGAGACCTCAGAATGGGTTCAAATTTGGAGGGTTGCCTCCAGAGACATGCCCTATCAATATGCAACTGACAGACTCTGAATCATAGGTCATTTGATAGGGTTTTGAAGTATTTGAAAAATCCCTGGAAAAGGCCTTTAGGACAAGGCTTCTGGACCTTGGATTTGAGTCTGGATTTTTGGATTTGGTCTGGATTTTTAGATTTGGTCTAGATTTTTGGATTTGGTCTAGATTTTGAGTTTGATCTAGATTTTGAGTTTGATTAATTAAGTTTGAGTTATCTAAATCATTTATGATCATTTGGAAGATCATAATTGATTGGATAAGGTTGAAGTTCGATCAAAAATAAGATCAAGGTTTGAACTGAAGGTTAAGATCTTGAACTGGACTGGAGTCTGGATTTTAATTGAGGATTGGATTGAATTGAGATCAGGTTTGAATTGGAGTCAGGATTGATTTGAGGTCTAGATTGATCTGGGATCTAAATTGATCTTAAGGTCTAGGCAATTGCTAAGGCCTGAGAAGATCACAGGGTCTGGATCTAGAAGGGTCATAAGATCCGGAATAGATCCTAAGGCTTGTAGTCTAGAAGGATCCTAGAATCTAGATAGGTCTTAAAATATAGATTCTAGGAGGGTATTGAGCTCTAGATTAGATCATCTCAAGGGTTAGATCTGAAATAGTCCTAAGGATCAGATAGATCCTAGGATCTAGGGTCTGGAGGTTAAGATTGATCTGGATGGGTCCTTAATAACCTCATACCAAAATGAGGTCAACAAATGGACCCCCAATATGTGTAATAGAATGAAATTCTATTGCACATATTGGCGTTGACCGAATTAAAGATGAAGTCTGGATTTTTTTGATCCTAAGGATAGACAAATTCTATCCCTAGGGAGAAGAAGATTTGGGTGATCGTATAGAAAGGAAGAATTCCTAACTATAGAGGCTTGAATTTGAAATTTGATACTAGGGTAGTGCCACGAGGGACGTACTCTACCACTAGTAGATCTAATCCTAAGGAGAGAAAGCACGATGACTCACATCTATCCTTAAAGAAAAAGATAATTAAAGATCTTATGGGAAGGAAGCTTTGCTTCCCAAGAAAGATCAGATCTGGATTGATCATATGTAAAGGAAACTTGCTTTACACAGAAAATCAGGTTTGAACGATTGTATGTAGAGGAAACTTGCTCTAAATAGAATCAGCTCTGGCATGACCACTGGTAGAGAGAACTTGCTCTACAAATGATCGGGTATGGATTGGTCGTATGTAAAGGAAATTTACTTTACATAGAGGACCCGGCTTGAATGATCATATATATAGAGGAAACTTGCTCTATATAGAGGATCAGATCTGGATTGATCATTGGTAGAGAAAACTCTCTCTGCGAATGATCAGGTCTGGAAAGATTATATGTAAAGGAAACTTGCTTTACATAGGAGATCAGGCTTGAATGACCGTATATAGAAGAAGCTTGCTCTATATAAAATCAGGGTCGAAAATTAAATTTTTAGATGGTACCACAAGGGGTATATTCCATCGCTAAAGGGCTTAATCCTAAGACCAAAAGATTTAAAAAATTAACTTCTTAATCTTAAGAAAAGAAACACGATATATTGAATTTTAAAAGATTCGAACAGAATTGAGTAAGATTTATTGAAAACTTTAAAAGTTTTATTGATTGAAAATTTTGAGCTACATCAAGCATAGTATTTCTTAAGGAAACGCCCGTTTACAGGAAGCATCGGGTGATTTCCTTTACAATCCACTAGCTGATACGAGCCTCCTTCGTAGACTGTTTCTACTACAAAGGGTCCTTCCCAAGTTGGTTCAAACTTTCCACCGAGTTTTCGGTACGCTATGATAGGCCTCCGAAGAACCAAGACCAAGTCGCCTACTCGGAAGGTTCTAGGTCGCACTAACTTATCATGAGCTTGAATCATTCGGGCTTTGTACAATTCTAGATTTTGCTGAGCTTGAAGACGACTTCCTTCAAGAGCTTCAAGCTCTTCTAAACGGAGTTGTGCATTCTGTTGAGCTGTGATTTGGCTATGGATTGCAATTCTGAGTGAAGGGATTTGAACTTCTAGAGGGAGTATGGCCTCAGATCCATATACTAGTGCAAAAGGTGTGGATTGGGTTGGGGTTCGATAAGTGGTCCTGTAGGCCCACAAAGCTTCCACCAACCTCTCATCCCACTGACGTTTATTATCATCGAGGGTCTTTTTGATGATTTGAACCAAAGTTTTATTGAAGGCCTCAGCCAATCCATTAGCCCGTGGGTAATAGATTGTTGAGTATCTCCAATCAATACCATGGCGATTTGCAAAATTATTGATCTTTGTAGACTTGAAAGCGGACCCATTATCGGATATGATTCTGCGTGGTACACCGAATCTATATACGATATGGTCACGGAAGAATTTCATTACATGATGTGATGTTACATTTCTTAGTGGGACTGCTTCCGCCCACTTTGAAAAGTAATCAGTCGCTGCTAAGATGAAGCGATGACCCTTTGAAGAAGGAGGGTCAATTGGCCCAATGACATCTGTGCCCCAACTTTCGAAGGGCCACGAGGCTATCGTGGGATGCAACACATTAGGCGGCTGATGTAAAATCACACCATGTACTTGGCACTGGTGACAACATTTTGCAATTTTCATGCAATCGTCAATCATCGTAGGCCAATAGTATCCAAGTCTTTTGATTTTCATTTTCATCTTAGGACCCGATTGATGAGCACCGCATAGCCCAGCATGGACTTCGTTAGCAATCTTCAGGGCCTCACATTTTTCTAAACAACGGAGCCACATCTGATCGAACGATCGTCGGTACAACGTATTATTGACTAGTGCGTAAAATAGGGCACGTTTCCTATTTGATTGGCAAGTGATTTCTCGCGAGGGAGCTTGCCTTTTTGAAGATATTCGATTATTGGTTGTCTCCAATCTCCCTCTTCATTGACTGCTGAAGAGGTAGAAAAGACCCGAGACATTTGTTTATTGACGTACTCCAAATCTATAGGAGACAGGACTTGACGACCTTGTACCTCTATAGGGATTGAATCTTCTTCTGGACAAGCAAATTCCTTCGCAAGCTTTGCAAGAGCGTCTGCCGAAGAATTGCTTCCACGGGGAATCCTATACATAGTTATGATGGGAATTTGCTCGAGCAAGTGACTGGTGTACTGGTGGTATTTCAGGAGTTTAGGATTCAAAACCTTATAGGTTCCCGCAATCTGGTTGATCACCAATTGAGAGTCACCAAAGATTTTAATCTCTTTAATCTCCATTAGAATTGTAAGTTCCAGGCCAGTTATCAGAGCTTCGTACTCAGCCTCATTATTTGTACAAGGTTCTGATAAATGGTAGGAAAAGTACATCATTCCCTTATCCGGTGTTATGAATACCAGGCCAATTCCGGCTTTTCCAGGGATAGTAGGTTGATGTGCTTTGCCCCGTTGGGAGGACGCAGCTCCATCAAAATACATCTCCCACACTTGATTGTTAGGTTCCTTTAAAATCATGATTTGCTCATCAGGGAAATCATCATTCAAAGGAGATTCTGCCGGCAACGGGTGTGCCGCAAGGAAGTCGGCGACGGCCTGCCCTTTCATAGCACGCAGGGGAATGAAAGTGATTTCAAACTGAAGCAATATCATAGACCAACGAGCCAAACGTCCTGATAGCGTAGGCCTGGTCATAAGATATTGCAGAGTATTAACACTGGAAATCAAATTTATTTGGTGAGAAAGCATATAATGTCTTAGTTTTTGTACTGCAAAAATTAAGGCAAGACAATGTTTCTAGATCGTTGGATATCGAATTTCTGTTGGAAGAAGCCTCCGACTTAGGTAATAGAGAGCATTCTCTTTCCCCTCATCATTGACTTGAGAAAGGAGGGCCCCAAGAGACTCGTCAAGGGCTGCAGTGTAAAAGATTAAAGGTCTCCCCGGAATAGGGGCTGCCAAGACTGGTGGATTTGTCAGGTATTGTTTGATATTTTCAAAAGCAGATTGATATTTCTCGTTCCAAATGAATTTGACATTCTTTTTAGCAAGGACCGAGAATGGTTGACATCTTCCAGAAAGATTGGAAATGAATCTTCTTATATACGCCAGTCTACCTTGAAGAGACCTTAATTGAGTAAGGCTCTTAGGAGGTGGCATATTTAAGATAGCTTCAATTTTGGCAGGATTAATTTCAATTCCGCGGTGCCTTACTACGAAACCTAGGAATTTCCCTGACGTGACGCCAAAAGCGCATTTCAAGGGATTCATCTTAAGGTCGTAACGGCGCAA
Source organism: Dendrobium huoshanense (assembly GCA_016618105.1). Lineage (NCBI taxonomy): Eukaryota > Viridiplantae > Streptophyta > Magnoliopsida > Asparagales > Orchidaceae > Dendrobium > Dendrobium huoshanense. The sequence goes on along the minus strand of CM028342.1, from coordinate 30,478,271 downwards.
CCGCTCGAAGACGATTCTTAAGTCATAAAGATGAGCCTCTTTAACTTTACTCTTGACAACTAAATCATCAATATAGCATTCGACTTGATTATGGATTAAGTCGTCAAAGATTCGAGTCATAGCCCGCTGGTAGGTGGCACCGGCATTTTTAAGGCCAAATGGCATCACTTTATAGCAAAAGATCCCTATAGGACTTCTGAATGCAGTGTTTCTCTCATCTTCTGGGGCCATCTTGATTTGGTTATAACCAGATGAGCCATCCATAAAGGAGAAAACAACATGCGAAGAGGCAATGTCCATCATGAGTTCTGGAATAGGCAAAGGAAATTCATCCTTAGGACATGCCTTATTCAGGTCTCTATAGTCAACACAGACCCGGATTTGACCATTTTTCTTTCGAACAGGCACGACGCTGGCTACCCAAGAAGGGTATTGTTCCTCCCGGATAAATCCAGCCTCGGCCAATTTCTTGACTTCAGAAATGACTTGTTGTTCGATCTCCAGACGCATGCGTCGTGGAGCTTGTTTGACAGGAATGGCATCATGCCGAATTCCAAGTTTATGAACTACTACATTGGCGGACAAGCCCGGCATTTCATCGTATGCCCAAGCAAAGCAGTCCTTAAACTCGGATAGAAGTTGAATTAGATCCTTAGACTCATCCTCACTCAACAAAGAACTTATAAAAGTGGGGCGAGGGTCGTTCTCTGTTCCAAGGTTGATTTCTTTAAGTTCATCAATTGTCGATTTGATTTCTTCTTCAAATTCAGGGGGTGCATCTTGAATTTGAACTTCATCAGAATCGCTTAAGGTCTCCAAACAAAGTTTGTCGAGTGAATCAACGACTTTTGTAGGGACACTTTTAGATTCAGAATGACTAGTTATCATCAAGCAATATTCATCATCGTCAAATGAACCAACGGTACCAAAGCCGATACCATTTGTCCAATTTTTATTGAATTTTGAATTCCAAATATTTTGGTGGTATCTAGCTTGACCCTTAGTCCATCGACTCGGAGTGAAACCTTTAGAGATAAGAGCCTTAACACCAAGAGGAAAGTAGCCAAAAGGTAACTCCATTAATTCATTGAAATCTGCCTCTTCAAGGATTATATCATCTTCGTTCCTTGAAGAGGAGGAGCCAGGGAAGAACTTCTGGACTTTCCTTACCTCTCCATCTAAGTTAGGGGCATCCTTAATTACTAACCCTGAGACTCTGTCAGCAGACAGTGGGGTTAAGGTTAAAGATTCAACGACCCTATTAAGCTTTTCATAAATACTCAATTCAGGCTCGTCACTTTGAGGCTTAGAATCATTACCTTCCTGGTCACTATCTGAATCTAAGGTGAGATCAAACTTTGGAGAACGATTGATTTTTCTGTAGTCAAAAGCAATTCTAGCTCCCCTTTTTCTTGATTCTTCATCAGAACTTGTTTCAAGTTCGATGTATATTGGGGAATTTCTCTTTTCAACTGGAGGGCGACCTCGGCCGTGTGCTCTTTGGGCCATCCTTCCACCTCTTTGAGGCAGGTTAATTGGAGGCCTAAAAACCACGCGCTCGACATCGTCTTCACTACTTGAATTTTGGCCTTTTTGATTTTTGACTTTTTCTTTTCTTAACTTTTGAATTGCTTTTGAACTTTGAATTTCTATCTTTTCCTCCTTAACGTTGATCTCTACCTGAGATTTGGTAGTGGACCCTTTGGGAACATAATATGCAGCATCCTCGTAGATCCCAATCTCGTGAATAGAGAATGGTTGCAGATCACCCTTAATTGCAAACTCAATGCCATCTCGTTGGTACTTGATGCATTGGTGTAGGGTGGAAGGAACCATCCTATATTCATGGATCCAGGGCCTACCGAGGATAGCATTAAAGGACGTCACCGAATGGATTATATGAAATTTCGCTTCAGTTTTTAACTCTCCTATCTCTAGAAGAAGTGTGATTGAACCTAAAGCCTTCTCGCCTTTTTCGTTGAACCCACGAAGCACCATCCTATCGGTTGAGAGCTTGCTAATATCAACTTTAAGGTATGCGAGAGTCTTTATGTTCATCACGTTGACCGATGCACCCGGATCAACAAGAACTCTTGATAGCTTGAAATTGCCCACATTTACAGTAATGTAAAGTGGACGATTGTGATCGGCCGTACCAAGGAGTAGATCTTCGTCAGAGAAAGTAACTCCTGGAACTTCTTTGAAGTACAAAGCTTCTTCCTCGGAAGTCGAAGCAAGTTGAGCTAAGCAAATCTCTGGGTCGAGAAGTGCTTTAATTAGAGTCTCCCTCATCTCTTTTGAAAGGACAAGGGCGTCGTAAATACTCAACTTAGCAGGCAACTTCCTAAGGTGAGCTAAGACATTATAATCAACACTTGGAACTTTAATATCAGGACCCGGTGAAGTTGAAGGAGGGTTTGATTGTTGAGTGGGGATTGGAATCGGATCAGTGGAAACAACTTGCTTTCTCTTTTCCTGTGGGGGAAGCCTAGGGGGTAAGACCTTACCACCACGCAATTGTACTTGCACAATTTTATCGGAAGAACAAGTTACGGGGAGGTCTACGCTCTCCTTAGGCGATTGATTGTCATTTTCTGAGTGAGAATCTGAATCCGAGAAATCAATCATAACGGGACTCCCTTGAAAGTTAATTTCTGGGGTATCACCATCTGATAAGACATCAGATTCATTTTCCTCTTGAGGGGTCAAATCTGGAGGACTGGGTTTTTGAACTACTTGATCGATCTCAGCTAGTTCTGGATTATTTTCAACAGAAGAATCATCTGGAATCACATTCTCAACATTAATCATTAAGATTTGAGCAGAAGGATCTTTCTTTTTATTTAATTTTTGACCCTTTGCCTTTGATGGGGCAAAGTAAAAGTCAGATAACATTAGTGGGGTCAATGGTTTTGAGCCACCATCCACCACTTGTACAGATCTCTCATCAACAAATTTCCTCTCTACAAAAGGTTCACTCTTTTTATTTTTATTTATTACAGTAGTTTCTACAACTACTCGAGAGGAAACTGTCCCAACGTCCTCCTGCGATGCCTCTAGGTCAACTTCCCAGATCGGGCCCCGGGCTCTCATCGGTAACTGTTGAGAAAGACGAAAAGATCCGTTAATCGACTTTTTAAATGCTCGGGATAATGCTATATCCCAACCATCTTCAAGGGACAAAGAAAGATTAGAGTTTTTACCTGAAATGGATTTAACAGACCCTTGATCCAGATCTACCAGGTACACCTTTGGAATTACAATATTACCTTGACGGAAGTTCTTCTCAAGCCAATCCTTAAAGACAATACAGTCTTCGATTGTGTGGCCTAACATGCGATGGTAGGGGCAAAATGTTGGATCATCTTTTTTATTTGCCTCTTCCGGCTTCTTGGCCTCCGGCAATCGAAAATCTGATTTCTTTAAAAGGCTCCTAAAAATCTTTCTCACCGACTCCCTTTTAAATGGATACGGACGAGCCAATCTCTCTTTAAAAGTAATCTGGTGAGATTCTTTAGTAGGCTGAGAGGTTACCTGAAAAGGTTGAGATTTTTGAGTTTGTTGAGTTGTAGGATTACTCGATTGGGTATTGATCGGTTTCTTCCCTTTGTCAACTGCTGAAACCGTTGCTGTTCTCTTTTCAAAGGACTTCAACAGTTTACTAGCCTTCTTCTCTTCAGTAGAATCTTTCAGGAATGGCATTTTGGAGGCCTCTTCCTGTAGATTACTAGCTTTATTAAGAAGCTTTTCAAAGGTTTTGATTGTAAACCCTTTTAGCAGAAAAGCAATAGGCCCGTGGATATTCTTTAGAAGAATTTCCACTGCATGTTGCTCTTGCAATTGGGGTTCACATTTCATTGAAAGGTTTCTCCATCTCAAGATGTAATCAACCAAAGGCTCATCCGATTTTTGCTTTTCGATGACGAGATCACCAACGGTTACACGTTGTTAAGCTCTTGAGAATCTCTTTAAAAAGAGACACTCGAGCTCAGTAAAAGTTTTTACAGAACCATTGGGTAAATCTGCGTACCACTCAAAAGCAATACCGGACAAACTACTCACAAACTAACGAAAGAGTAGAGCATCTGACCCACCTGCGTTGCAACAGCTCGCTCGAAAATGGGCCAAATGCTGCCTCGGACAAACTACTCAATCTTAAATCATTAATGTTTGAACTCAAATTTAAATCTTTCCCTGAGCCTTTCAACCAACTAGAACTTCGAACAACTTTAACAATTTGCCCTCCTTAGGACATATCAAAGCCACATGGCCTATATCACACACTTTAGATGGTTTGATAGGACAACCAACTCTAGTTTTAGGATAGGCCGGTGTTTAATTTTCTGTCGTGTGCCGGGTTTTCGAGCTTTCACTGCATGCTGGTTGTTAGCTTAGAATTGATTGTATGTCTGTTTATTTATTTACTGCACTCTGTGTTGTGAGTAATTGAGCATTTTAAATTTCAAATATTAACTGCTTGGGATTGATTATATCTGCTTGAGATTAAATATTAACTGCTTGGGATTATTTGTATAACTGCTTATTATTAGGATAACCCTGCAGGATCGAGTCTAGACTTTTCAATTTTGATTAATGTAATTTGATATAATTTGAGTTGTATTTAATGTGATTTGAGTTGGGATGTTTAGATCCAACTTGAATTTCAAAGAGGAGAAGACATCCCTAAAGGGGAGAGTTTTCATCCATTTGGAAGATCAAGTTTGGATGTTCTTCAAATATCCAAAGAGAAAAGATAACACCCCGTTCAAAGGGGGAGTTTCTTTTCATTTGGATATCCAGAACCGACGAATCAAGATGTTCGTGAGAAGACAAAGAAATGGACAACGAGAAGAATCCCAAATCTCAAAGTCACTTGAGTCATAGGATTAGAAATCCGGGTTGTTGGCAGTGGTGCCCGGCCACTTTATTTTCTGCAGACCCTGGTTTGTAATAAGCAAGGCAACTTTGCCTATGGACTTTCAATTTGAATATTAATTTAATTAATTTGATTGAAGTTTGATGTGATTGCGTATAGAATTACCTACTTTTCATAGTTTTTTGGCGTTTGTGTGCCGCTTTTGTTTTTACCTGGACTCGTGAGACTCGTGAGGATGTGAAAATCTTTTATACTCCTAACTTTAAAGTTTAAGATTTTAGCGAGTCTGAACAACATAGAAAGATAACGAATTTAGGAAATTAGCCGGGGATCGACCTCGGGGTCGCATGCATATTTCTGCACTCCTTCTCTCCTTGTTTTAGACCCTTACCCGCCTGCGGGTAGAGTCCGGATAGTCTGACCTATGAGGACGAGGTGCCGGACCTGGGGAAGTCCAGTCTTCTAAAAAATTATTTTCTAAGCCTGTTTTTAACTTTCAAGCATATTTGATTTGGAGTTGTTAACTAGCATGCATTGCATTAGAAACAGATTTAAAAGAGTCAAAATTTTAATTGCATTAGTCCTTAGCATTTTGCACCCAGCATAAGTCAAAGGGGCCAATTAGAAAAATCTCTAGATGTCGGCCCCAACGCTCCAAAACTTTAAATAAAACGTCCCTACCACTCTTTTATAAAAGACTGAATTCATTTATTTTAAATCGATTAGGTGGTTAGCTGGCTCCCCAATCCAGGCCGGGGTAAGTCCAGATTTGCACTACATTAGCTAGGTTCGGGTCACTTTTTAGTACCCAATTTAGACTTAGGTTCTGAGGCAAGCTCGGGCTACAAGACCTCAACCTCCGGGAATTGAATCACAAATTTCTAATAAAATTGACCATTCAAATTAAAAATCTCTTTCAATCAAATTCAAGCCTAACACTTAGGATAGGATGAGGTGTTTCTGAAGTAATTCAGAATCTCAAAGCACCTCCTACTTATTCTCCTTTGACTTCAAAAATAAGTGTTCAACCTTGATCCAATCCCGATTGAAAATTCCAACCTTTTTCTTCCTTTGACATCCAGCTTTGAAAATCTAAATAAAATTTACACCGCTATTTTAATCGAGAGTTTTCGTAGGAAATTTCGATTTCCTACGATGTAATTAACTACGAGGGCTTGCGCTCGTAGGAGATTTAGAAACCCAGAATTGATTTTCAAAATCTTTAATTAATTCTCTTTGGGAAAAATAAATACAGCGATCATTATCGTTATATCCAAATGATTGATAATAAGTGATATCCTCTTTCCTTGGAGAGATATATCATTCTATTATCCTGATTTTGATTATAAAATTAATGACTCTTTTATCCAAATTAGCATAGTCAAACAATTGATCAAATTCCATTTTGATCCTCCGGGGTCAAATGTGATTCTCGCTTTGAGTTTGACTACGATAATTCGGATAAATTTGAGATTCTGAAATTAGAACCCATTAGAGAACGATATGATCATCTCCTGAGGTGATATACTGTTCATAATGACGCGTTCAATTTTAAAATTCAAAATTAAAAATATTCCCAAAGAAAATTGATACATTTTCAAAATCTCACTATTTTTTTTAATCAAAACAAAAATGGCGACTCCACTGGGGAATAAATCTCACTCTCCATCTTTAATAGCGGTGTGAACTTTTATTGAATCGGTAGTGTTGACTACCTTTCTCTCCGTTGGTCCCTCTACCCATTTCTCTCTTGGGTGAGTGTGGCCAACTCAATTAAGACATGTCAAATGAGAGGTGAGTGTAGAAAATCTCCCTTTAAGTCGGGCTTTGACATTTCGCCTCCAAGTTAATTGGTAGAGCGAAAGAGTCAAGCCAAATCCTTTTGTATATGTTGCAAACTCGCATGCGAATAAATCTAGCATGCTAAGTTTTACAATTTACAAAAAAATTCTTCAACCTTCGAAATTCAAATCCTCTTTCTTAAATCCATTACCATTGCTATATGTTTTTCTACAACATTTTCTTGTAGTTGAACATATACAATAAAAATTCAAGTTTTGTTTCAATTAAAATCAATCTCGATATCTTATCAATATATACCAGATTGTAGCTCTTATAATCCGATATATGTGATAAAATATAAATTTATTTTCAAATTCAAAATTCAAGTTTTTAATTAAAATCTTCTCTTTTCTAATTCTCAGATAATCAAATTACTTCCAATGGCTGGAAAACTGTTGTTCTCAATGGACCGCGACTTAATGATTGAGGAATTGATTTATGAGAATTTGATTCAGTTTGGGATAGTGTTTAAGTCCCTTAGACTGGTCATGAATGGAGACACTTTGGTGGACCTAGCTATTGAGGGTGAGAAGGATGTCCCTCTAGTTCAGTTAGCCATAGGAGCTGGAAACGACGCCCCTCCTAGTCTCTGGTCAGCACTGAATATTGCTAACGCACCCAAACACTTCCTAGAGGATGCAAAAAAGCTAGAGGCTGCCGCTGAAGCCAAGTCAATATTTGATAAAGGATCTTCTAGTTCTGAAACCTTTTATGGCAGTAAGAATTCCAAGAAGAATTACCTGAGAAGGTTAAGAAAGAAAATCATAAAGACTAAGAAGGTGGCCGAGCTGAAGGCCTTGGATAAAGTCGATCTTGAGGCTGCTGAGGAGCTGCCAATCCCTGCCTCTTCTCCACTCCTGAAAGGGAGTCGTTTTCACCCCCTCGCAGCTGCTGCAGGGGAGGAGAGAGTTACTCGGATAGCTAGCACTCCGCCTAGCCCAGTGGACTATTCTGTTAAGAGAACCCTGAAGGAGAAGCAAACTCTAAAAGCTAGGATGCTCAGAAATATTATCCATACTTGTGCTGCTCAAGTAGGACAGACTAAAGAACAATATGTCAAACACTTGAAAGGGGTGATTTCACATAAGCTTGAGAAAGAGGTGTTGAAAGAAGAAAAATCTGAAGCTAAGGATCTGACTCCTCAGCCAGTGAGGAAGAACAAGAAGTTTGTTAAACAACCTGTGACGTCAGTCTTAGTAGATGGATACCATTGGGTGCCCCGCCTTCCGTCTGCAAAGACGGAGGAGATAGTGTTAACTGGGTCTAGCCAGAGTCGCCCTCTTAGTGGTAGACCACCAACCCCGCCTTCAAAGTTGTCTAAACTGACCCCAGTGGTAGCAAAATCTAAAGAAATTCTGAAAGAGCAGAAACAAATTGATGTTAAGGGCAAGAGGCCCATGTCACCAGAAGAATCATGTGCAAGAAAGAAATTCAGTAGATGTATTGGAATTCAATTCAAGGAACCTCAAATTTAGATACCAGTTGAACTCCCTAGACTCCAAGTTCAGGGATGTGAGGACTCTGTTCGTGTTCATGTTGGAGCCCCCGCTGTTCAAGCCCCTCCATCACCAATTAAGATAGATTTCCCTCACCCTACTGAGGAGGTCACCCTTGCGACTACCGACCCTGGGACAGTCGGAGGGGAGGAGATGACCCAAGATCCTGATCAAGAAATGTTAGATCAATTGGTTAGTAGAGAAATCAGTGAAGAAGATGCTAAGATTAGCAATATCTTTGATAAGCTAGATGTGAAAGAGTATGATCAAGTGATGGATTATGATGGATACTTACCAATCTATGCTGAAGCAATAGATGGGAGGCCAGTCGAGGAAGTGGTACAAGAAATCAGAGATATCCTTAAGAAGAAAGCTATTGATGAATTCAATCCGGATGAAGATGATCTGTTAGTTGATGAAGATCCAGTAGCAGATGTTCATATGGTTGAAACTCGATCATCAACTAAAGATGTTGAGGCTTCTAAACACCGTTCTGGTAAAGATGAAGAGTCAGCAGTGGTAGATTCAGATTCAGATACTTCTGTCAAGTTGAGGGAAAAAGATGAATATATTCTGAGCCTTGAAAGAAAACTCGAGGAGATGATGATGAAAGTTGAACAAATGCAGAGTCAGCTTTTGCAGTCACAGCAGTCGAGACCTGAGCCGTTGCAGCCCACAGTACACACAACGGGCGAGCACAACAGGAAAGCTGATTCAAATCCCAAACTTCCAGAAATTACTTCTCAAGTGTCTCCACCAGATAAGGATATCCGTCAGATGATTGAAACCCAGGTAAGGGAGGCCTTAGCCCATTCACAAGGAACTGTATCTATTCCAAAGGGTAGACCCTACCCCGAGGAATATGATTTGGTTCCTTATCCAAAGGGCTTTGTGCCACCTTCTTTCAAAGTTTTTAACTGTTGTTTGATTGCTAATTTTAAGGTTGAATAAATATTTTTAGAGTTTTAGAGTGATTTTTGAGTTTTGGGAATCTTCTGGATTATTCTAATCACTTAATCAAAGGGTCAAAAATTGACTTTTTAATTATGAGTGTTTTCTAGAAAGTTAATATTTTATTAAAATACTAGACCTTAATACGATCAATTAGAAGGTAAGTACGTGGAAATCGGATTTTTCTACAATTAGTTATGAAGGTTTGAAGTTTTGAACTGATTTTAACCTATATTTGACCAAAAAGTTGACTTTTTGACTTTGACTGATTTTGGAAGGTTTGAAATTTTTTATAAATACTAGACTTTATTTTGAGTTTAATGCAAGTGAGTTTGTTCAATTTGGAGTTTTCTAGAGTTAGTTGTGATTTTTCAAAGTTTGATGTATTTATTGAATTTATAAAATTGTTTAATTAGAAGGGTTTTCTTGATTTTGCTCCAAATGAATTCCAAACTCCTTGAAATCAACTCCAAAGGTCAGAGATAACCTAAGAAGTGATTCTCAAGTGTTTGAGAATTTTTTTGGAATTTTTAATTATTATTAATTATTTATTTTAATTAAATATTGGTTTTCAATTAAAATTAAATTAAGGTTTGATTTAATGTTTGATCAAGGAGATTATAATTTTCATTAATTAAGGACATGAATCTGGTCAGTTTGAGGGGTTTTTGGTATTTTTTACATTTAAACTTGATTTATTAGAATTTCTAGAAATTTTAAAGCTCAATTAAAGGGTTAAGTTTGACTTATTTAATTATCTGACCTAATGAACTCGAAATTGGATGAAATTTAAACCTAAGGTGTCACATGTCACTAGGTTTACTATGTTCAAGTTTCACCCCTATTGAGTGTGTGTAAAATTTCCTAGGATTTTTCTAAGTTAAATAGACATTTTCTTAAATATTTTCCCTAGCTTTCTCTACTGTTCAAATGGGCTTGAAATTTGGTATGTCTAACCCTTATGCAAATGCATTCACACCACAGAAAATTCACAGCAAAATAATAATAATTTAAGGAGTTATGAATTTTCCAAAGTTAGAGTCCAAAATGGACCCTTTACTTTGAAAATTCACATCACAGAAATTCATTGGGTATCTGACCCTAGAAAAATCAGTGAACATGCCTAAGATACTCAATAATCTTCCACCAAAATTTGGGCCTCAATTGATCACTGGATTGTGAGAAATTTGCACAAAACTTAATTTAAAAAATTGTAAATATCTCACAATACAGAAACTAAATCAACTTTATTTTAATTTTAATAAATACTACATTCAATTACCTTTCCGACGAGCCCAAGAACGTTCAATTTGGTGAAAGATTCGATTTTCTATGAATTTTACAAATTCTGGGCATTTTTCTGAATTATTTTTGACCATTTCTGATCAAATTGACCGTCGGCGCCAATGATTGGCGCCGGATTGGCGGCGCCCAATGGCAGCGCGCCACGTGGCAGGGCAGGGTCCCGCCACTTAACCACGTCGGACGGCTAGATCAGCCGTCCGATCGACTGCGGGTGAGATAGACGGCCCGGATTGCGCCACGTCATCACCCGCAGTTTAAAACGGCGTGGGTTCAAATCCAAGGGGAGATGGCGCGTTCGGGAAGGGCGACGTGGCCGCTTCTGGGCCGTCCGATCGCGCTTAGCTAAAAAACCTTCAAATGCCCATAACTTTCAAAATACTCAACGAAATTGGATGAAATTTGAATTGTAGCTAGATGGAAACATAATCTAACAATGCCTAGAGTTTGGAGGCTTCATGCATTTTAGATTTTCTACAGTTTCAATTTTAAAATTAAACTTAAAATTGGCATAACTTACAATCCAACCGTCGGATTTTCGACTTCTTGGGCTTGTTGGAAAGCTGCTATGACCCTCTTCAACTTTGTAGAAGATCTCAGAAGCTGGATCTATTTGGATTGGAAGTTATTTGGGAATAACCTGATTCTCTCTCTAGATTCCTCTCTCTTCACCAAATAAGCTTTGGAGGCTAGATTTTCGTGGTGGAAGGCTTGGAAAAGTTAGGGAAAGGCTTGGAAAAGGTTCTTTGAAGGTTTTGATGGCTGGGATAGTTCTTGGATGAGGGAGGGAATTTTAATTAGAGAGGCTTAAAAGGTTATTTGCATGTCTTAAGATATTTCCCTATGCAAGCCATCTTAGTGCATTTGGATGGTTAGGATTGACTGTATGAGCTCTTTGATGATTGCCAAGTGTCCATGGAGTTGATGGGATCAAGGGATCAAAGGACAAGAGGTGGCATGAGATTTTAAATCTCCTTTTTGCCCCTTTGAACACATGGCTTGATCAAGAGCCATTGGATTAGATCTAAGGGTTACAAAATGCTCTAAGGAGCTTCTAGAAGAGGTCTTAACAGCTGGATTAATTAGGGCTCAAGTAAATTAGCTTAAGGAATTAATTGGGCAAGGTTTAAGGTTCATTTGACCATGCATTGACCATTTGACCAATCAATGGGTCAATGGGTGCTGATGTGGTCATGAAGCAATGTTGATTTGCTGGTTGATTGAGCCAAGTTCAATGGGCTTGAGGTAGTTTGAGTTTGCTTAAATATTTAAGTCTCCTAAAGCCCTTAAGAGGTTGTGTTGACTATGTTGACCAGTCAACCAGTCAATGAGGTGAATGATGTGGACTAGGAGAATGTCATGGGTGGTGGTGAGGGCCATTCCAAAGTTTATGTAGGTCATTTGGGTTAAGAGGGCTTAATGGGCCCTTAATGGGCCCTTAAGCTAAAATTGGTTGACTTGGTCAACCAACTAGGTCTAAGGTCTGGAAATGGGTTCAACAAATTTCAAATGATATTTAGAGTTTATTGGATATGGTCCTAGGGTCTGGGGAGGTCATTTGGTTCAAAACACCTGTTTGGATCCTTAAAGGGCCCCTTTGGTCAAACCTGTTGACTTGATCAACCGGGTTGACCCAAGGGTTGGGAATGGGTTCAACAGGTTTGAAATGACATTTGAAACTTGCTGGAGGTGGTTTCGTTCAATTTGGAGTTCATTTGGTTTGAAATCACCATTTGAGCCCCATAGGGGTATTTTGGTCATTTTGACCCCTGGTCAACTAGGGGTCAAAGTGGGTCAACCAAAATGCAGTTTACTATTTAGTGAGTTATAATTAAGGGTCTGGAAGTACTTAGAGGCTTTGGAGAGAGCTCAAAGGTCAAAATCCACTGGATGGCAGGTCTAGTGGCATAGGCCGTGAATATTTGAAGGTTTTACAGCCTTTGGATTTATATTTGGATTCTGAGGTTAGAGACCTCAGAATGGGTTCAAATTTGGAGGGTTGCCTCCAGAGACATGTCCTATCAATATGCAACTGACAGACTCTGAATCGGAGGTCATTTGATAGGGTTTTGAAGTATTTGAAAAATCCCTGGAAAAGGCCTTTAGGACAAGGCTTCTGGACCTTGGATTTGAGTCTGGATTTTTGGATTTGGTCTGGATTTTTAGATTTGGTCTAGATTTTTGGATTTGGTCTAGAATTTGAGTTTGATCTAGATTTTGAGTTTGATTAATTAAGTTTGAGTTATCTAAATCATTTATGATCATTTGGAAGATCATAATTGATTGGATAAGGTTGAAGTTCGATCAAAAATAAGATCAAGGTTTTAACTGAAGGTTAAGATCTTGAACTGGACTGGAGTCTAGATTTTAATTGAGGATTGGATTGAATTGAGATCAGGTTTGAATTGGAGTCAGGATTGATTTGAGGTCTAGATTGATCTGGGATCTAAATTGATCTTAAGGTCTAGGCAATTGCTAAGGCCTGAGAAGATCACAGGGTCTGGATCTAGAAGGGTCATAAGATCCGGAATAGATCCTAAGGCTTGTAGTCTAGAAGGATCCTAGAATCTAGATAGGTCTTAAAATATAGATTCTAGGAGGGTATTGAGCTCTAGATTAGATCATCTCAAGGGTTAGATCTGAAATAGTCCTAAGGATCAGATAGATCCTAGGATCTAGGGTCTGGAGGTTAAGATTGATCTGGATGGGTCCTTAATAACCTCATACCAAAATGAGGTCAACAAGGTTCCATGTAGCATTCTTAGATCAATCGAGATGTTGGGTCGCCAGTTTCTGTGGCATAAGGATTCGGATAGCAAAGGTATGCATTATGTGAAATGGAAGGAGCTTTGTCTACCATGCGAACATGGGGGGCTCGGGTTCCATAGTTGCTTGGAAGGAGCCGCTCTGGGCTCGGCTGGCTTGGATGGTCATTAACGATTCTGAGTCACTCCTCCACAAGGTGGTGACGGCCAAATATGGCCCCGACCCCTGGGAGAATTCACTGGTGCCCAGGTGCTCTGCTACTTGGAATATTATCAGGGAGGGGACGGATTCTCTTGCGGCCATCCTTCGGTGGCATATTGGGGACGGCTGGCGCGTCTGAATTTTGCAGGATTGTTGGATCCTTAACCGCAAGATCGAGAGATGGCCTACCTTTGTGAATGTGGAGGAGGCTGAAAATGCCCATGTTAGCCATCTGGTTGACAATAACTTCCATTGAAATGAGGAAGCGGTGGAGAGTTGCTTCGGTAAGGTGATGGCACAACGCATTCTGAACATTGCGATGAATCCTAGCGCAGGGTCCGATCTTCCCGAGCTGATCAAGTCTTGCTTTGGCTCTTCTTTGTCGGCGGTGGCGTACCGGGACAAGTTCGGGGAGCCAGACTTTGCATTCGGATGGCTGCACAAGCTGAAGTTGCACCCGCGCGAGAATTTCCATTGGTGGTGGCTTCTCCGGAATGTCATCCCCACCAATGTGTGGCTCCGTCGCCGGGGGCTGTCGAACACCGGTGCATGCTCATGGGGCTTCGATGAGGAGGAAACTACCAGGCATTGTATTACTCTCTGCTCCAAACTCAGGGAGGTGTTCGATATTCTTGGCAAGTGGGGTTTCTATCTTCCTTTCTTCGACTCCCTAGAGGAGGCGTCGGATGGGTTCTCGACTTTGGCCGAGACTAACCCGAACTTTTGAGCACTCTACTGCTACGTTGTGTACCATGTGTGGCGGGCCATAAACGATTTGAAGCATACCACTAAGTGCCGCCCACCGTCTATTATCACCGCTACGGTTCTTTCTTTGCTGCCGCAAACCCACCAGATGCCAATTCTGGAGCAATGGAGTAGCCACAAGTCCCCTAGGCTGTCTTCTCAATTACACTGGTACCCCCTCCTCCAGGTTGGATGAAGTTCAACATCGATGCTGCAGTTAGGCCGTCTAGTGTGGCTGGTATTGGAGTTGTGGTCCACAACTACACTGGCGGATTTATTGTGGCAGCTGGGAAAAGGATTGAACATTGGGATTCTTTCCAAGCCGAGGTTATGGCGACCACTGCTATCCGTGATGTGTTGAGGGAATGGATGTTTGACCTGGAGGGGATTATCATTGAGGGTGATTGCGCCAATGCCATCTGCTGGTTCCATCACCTTCATGAGCGCTAGAACAAGTTCCACTTTAATTTCGAGGGGCCGGATCTGTCCTTTTTATTGGACTTCAAGCAACTCATTTTTTGGCAATGCCAGGCCTGAGATTTATTTCACCCTCCTTGGGGCAACAACAGACCTGCCTGGGATTACTGTAACAATTAACTTGCTGTTTCTGATGATTTTGTTTTTTGGGATAAAAGAGAATGCTGGTGACTTTCCCACAACACTTTTGTCAAGTTTATTGAGGGAGGACGGCAATAGGATTAATTATATGTAATTTGAGTTTTAGGTTTTCGCTCTTATCAATTCGTGCAATTGCACCGTTTCGAGGAACTATCTCTCTCTCTCT